>VZRW01008225.1:181873-199664 GCA_013398125.1 Aegotheles bennettii | reverse complement strand
TTCTACTTCGTGATAGTCGGTCACCACGACAATCCCATATTTGAAATGGAATTTCTGCCTCCTGGAAAAGTGGAGTCCAAGGTGTGTGTGTGTGTGTCCCCGTCACACCCCGTGCTGTGACTGTGGTGCATTGGCCTTGGCAGCTTTGCAGTGTGTTAGGAGCAGGACCAGCACGGCGCTGGAAGTGTTCCTGGTATCCACTGTTTTCTTTTTTTTCACATAAGCTTTGTTACAGGAAGTAGAAAGAACTGTGGAGTCCTTGAGTCTCTTACTAATGCTTTGCCAGACCCTACTAGTTCTTAAAACATGGTTTCCTTAAAGTTTTTGTGCTGTACGATGAAGAATATATTGCTTTTAGCATTTAGAGCTTTTATGAAGACTGTTCATGATCTAATGCTATTTACTGTTATTCTCTATTTTAAGGCAACTGTATACAGGAGTAAAGTAAGGAACACAAATTTGAAAGCTCCAGTCAGTCCTTTATCTTTTACACTATAAAGAAATATGGTAAATCAGAAAGATGGTAAATCAGGAATGGTAAATCAGCACAAGTTTTTAATAATTGCAATAGTCTTGCTTGCTTTTAAGTAAAAAAGGTTTAAAGCTTATGTTGATAAGCGTGTGTTTGAGAACGTGAGAAATGTAAGACTACTCAATAAGTAGTTTTTCCACTGGGTAAAGAATAAATCGATCCATTGTGCTGTCACATCAAAAGAAAAGATAGACTTTGGAATGAAAGCGTGTGGCTCTATGAGCGTGTCTGAAATGGAAGTGTATTCTGTCTCTGGTTTGAACAGCATGGTGCCATCTGTATTTTGAACGAGGGTCTCACAAGAAAGTGTAAATAAGACTGGTCAGACTGGACTCGGCAAGTGTGAGGATGTGCCGGGTAGTGGAAAAATTAATGTTCCTCATTCTGCTAATGGAATTCACTCAGCTCGGTTAAGCTGCTTGTCCGACTGAGGCTGAAATACACAATTTTCCATTAAGGGAGAGTCTAAACTTGATGTGCACTGAAGGAGAACTAGCAGATACTGATACGTTTTGGCAACTGTCGCTTCTGTTTCCGAGACATGCCCGGTAAGAGTGAATTCCATGTGTTGATCTTATCATCAACCATAGGTGATTTGCATCACATACATGGTAAATCAGCACAAGTTTTTGCCCTTTAAACTTCGCTACTTAGTCTCTTCCTCAGTACAGCCTAATGGAAATTGCAAAGCTGTTAATGCCCTGAGCCAGACTTGGTTTGGGGGAAAAATATAGTGCACTGAGAGGTGCGAGAGTGGCGTTAATAGCATCCCTATGTTTTGAGAAACACTTCGAGACTACTTATGTTTCCAGTCTAATAGGAGCTTACAGTATGGTTTAGTCCCGTGTTTCTCCTTGGCAAACGCCCTCCAGTGCTCTAGATAGTATGCAAAGTAAATGGCTCTTTCCCAACACAACTCTTGTACATTAGGAATGAACACTGATCACTCTATAAACGCCATTTGTGTTTATTGTAGGAAGAGGTGCAATTTACATCCACAAGCATATATATAATGCCAATTGCAGGATGTTTTCCTGTGCTAGGCTCTTATGAAAAAGAACACACTCCAGTAAAAATTCATATGTTTCTAGGCAAATAACCTGAAAAACCAGAATCTTTAGGTGGTAATGTTATCAATATATCTTTCCCCCAACTTTCACACGTTGTAACCTATTGTTCAGTTTCTGCCAAATTTGACAAAAAATGCAAAATTGCTGTAAATTTCACAAAAGCAGGTGACTGGAAAGCAGAGAAAAAGACTTTCATCAGGACCTCTGTTGTGGGATAAGTTTGCAGTGGGAGATTACCCCCGATAAGCAAAAGAATTTACACTTTAATTCATTCCTGAGCTATAAATACAGGTTTTATTGATTTTGCTGCTCTCAAGACTGTTGTTGTGATGACCTTTTTATTATGACCTATTTTCTCCCTCAAAACCAAGTATTGTGACAATATATACTAGTTTCATTGAATCACAGGGCAGCACATGTGACAGACTAGAAGGGTATATATAACTACGTAACTTGAGCACTAGTTGTTTAGCAGCCTGAGCAGATTATTTTTTGTATTTCACTCCTTTCACTGAATTACTAATCCACTCTCTTTTGGAAATACATTAGGATGATCATCGCCATCTCAACCAGTTCATTGCTCATGCTGCTCTTGACCTAGTAGATGAGAACATGTGGCTTTCTAACAACATGTATCTGAAGACTGTGGACAAGTTTAACGAATGGTTTGTTTCTGCTTTTGTCACAGCTGGACATATCCTTCCCTCTTCTCGTTCCTAATGTTTATCTAGGAAAAGCCTTTTGCCAGAAAGGGACAAGTCAGGTGAAATGAGTGTGGAACAGATTTTTCTGGCTGTTTACCACTGTTATTTGCTAGAGAGAGTCACCAGCTTCAGGATGAGTAAGTTGGGTGGCACAGCAGTTGTTGAAAAGTGGGACCAGTTGGAAAGATGGATTTTTTCCTTTTGGAGGAGCTGGAATAGCCTCATGAAGTGTGGAGCTCATATGGCATAGAGAAAAAAGGAATGAGAGGGGAACATGAGAGGGTCTGAGCAAGCTTGTATGATTCTCTGTTCCCATCCCTTTGATAGCACTAGGGAGAAGAAGCAGGGGTAAACACGCTTGGTGTTGGTCACACCCATCTTGAAAATGCAGTGTCAAGGCCTGATCTCATGTACAGGTAGTCCTAGAAGTGTTTGTTGTGAAACATTTGTTATACCTAGGAAGTAACACTGAATGTCATTTTAACTTCAGGGGTACATAGCAAAGGTGCTGAAAGCATCATCCACATTCAGAATTGTCTGGCTTTAGAAATAATAACTGTGAATAGAGAGGTGGTTGGTTTAATTTTCAAATGGGGGAATTTTAAAATATAAAGGTAATGCTTTCTAAATTTCACTGCTCCAGTTGTTTCTTTTAGTGCTTCCTCCGACAGTCATTGCTATTTCACGTACAGCTAAATGTTTTACGTATATGTAGAATTAGGTGTAAATGCTTATCTCAGGATAAGTTAAATGTCTCTCTTCTTTGTAAAAGTTAAATATTCCTTAACTGCTTTACATATGAGATTTATAATGCTTCATGACGTAAGGCAAGAAGACGGAATTAAGAACTTCTTTAATGATGTATATGACTTGTATATAAAGGTAAGAACCCACTTTTTATGGTCTCACTGCAGTAATTTTAAGTGTGTTCTGTGGTATGTGCTCAGGGTGGCCTGTGTGAGCTTGTTTTCTCATGGGGGCCTACGTAAAAAGAGAAGCACCCATGCTGTCCACATCAGCCAGAGTTGATAAGGTGTGATGTAAATTCTGTATTTTCCATTAACAGAACAGATTTTTATAGATTATTATAAACAGCGGTCTTGCAGAATTTATTTTCATTTTAGTCAGTGATTTTGGGCAGCATTGTGTCCTTAATGGTGATAATGAAAGCAAAGGACTGTTCTGCAAAAGCCTGGTAAAGCGCTTTGTTCTCAGAACAAGCTGCCCATGTTCTCACAGCCTGGTGGTACTTCCACCGGACGGGGCAATCATGAGCTCTGACTGGGAGATGTCCTTCTCGGCCTCCCATGGCGACCCAACTGGTGCTAATTTCCAAAACAGAAATTCTTCCCAGTATCATGATGGATTTGTTCTGAGGAGCTGGTACTGAGGGATGGCTGTGCACACCGATGAGAAGAATGCAAGAGCCTGAAAAGGAAGTAACTGCTGAGGAGCTCCGTGCTCTTAAGTGGCACTAAATAGGCTGAAAGCTATCAGTAGTTGTCACCTGAAGTAACCTTTCCCAATGCTGGACATTGTGCTTATTGATGACTTTTTCTTCTTTCCTCAGTTTGCAATGAATCCATTTTATGAACTCAATTCTCCTATTCGATCCAGTGCCTTTGAAAGGAAAGTACAGTTCCTTGGAAAGAAACACCTCTTAAGCTGAATAAGTAACTTCCCCAAGTGAGTGCTTTCTCCGTACTTCCCTGATTATTTGTACTGTAGTTCTGGTTAGTTCTCCTCATGTTTGATATTCATCTTCCTGAAAAACTGGATGCTGAAGGTTTTTGCTTTTTTTCTGATGCAGATAAGAACAGCCAAGCTGCTCTGGTTAAAATGTGTGTCTTAAGAAATGTCCTTTTATGTGTTATGAAAACTAAGTTTAAAAATGTCAGGGGCTGCGTAGGTACAGGCTGAGGCACATGGGTGTCAGCACACATATAAAATGTAAGCCTCTTACAAAGGGTGGGAGGAAATGAGATCTAAACACGAAAGACATCTCCAGTCATGTGACTTAACGTGAGCAAAAGGGCATTCTTGACTCTTTGGCCTAAGTGATTAATTTTGTTATAAAGCTTTCTACTTACAGTCCTGCGCTAGAGAACATACCCTGCAGACTAACCAGACTAACCTTACTCTTTGTGCTATTAAATCAGGTCTATATTAATATTGTAATGTATGTATTATGAAGTGCTAAATAAAAAGAAAAGAGGATTTATCAGCAGAGCTTTGTCTTCAGTATTTCAGGAAGTTTTGAGAAAAAAACTTAGTTCTAAAGTGTAAAATTGGGAATTTACCAGATGTTTAGTGCAATACATGTTTAGCTGCAGTGTTGCATCAATTAAATTAATTAAGTAGACCAGAACAGTTATGTCTGCCCTGACGTTAATTCTAATTAACACTGGAGAAAAACTAAACTAATTTTACATGTTTAAACCCACTTCTTTCCATTACCTCTGCAAGTGTTGAAATTTTCTTTTTGACAATATATTTACACTAGGATCTTTGAGCCACGAAACTCTATTTGTGGAGGTTTCAGAAAGGCATTATTTGGCCTGTCTGGCTATTATTCCATTGTAAAATGTGGTTAGGAGCCCTTTTGCAAAACTTGCCATCATTTCAAAATAGTAATTTGGCATGTATATACCTAATATTTTGGTTGGTTTCACAACTTTTAAATAGTCTATTCCCTTTTGCAGCAAATCTGTATAAGCTCTCTTCTTGGACTTTTTTTTAAATGTCTGAAAAGTAATTTCCAAAGGAAGCAGCATGCTGTCCTAGGAGTACATTCTGCATAGTCTGTGTAAAGAAAGGGACCACGTGTGTATGTGCTTTAAATGTACAGGCGGTCGTTATTCAGTTGTAATTTACACTTACTGCTAAATTGTCACTGTAAAATATTCCATGAGAAAAAGAACACGATTATAAAGGCTGCAATGTTTACCTGAAATAAAATCTGGAGTGATGCAATATGGATGCCTGTTCAGTATGCATGAAATGATTTAGAAGGAAGATGGGAATTCTTGTCTTTGCGGTATTATTTCATAAAAACTGCATTGTACAGCATTTTCATAATGTCACCTAATTGTATGTAATTCAACCGAGGGCTTTGGGTTGTGATTTTTTTTTTACTTTATACATGAAAGCAACAGAAACAAACTTGAGGTAAAGCATTCTCATTCATATGATAAGGAACCATTCCATTGGAACCCTTAGGCCTCCTCCTCAGTAGCACTATGGTTGGGAAAATACTAAGTTAAGATTCACTGAGGAAATACTTAACTCATGTTAAATAACCATATATGTGGCAGTATGAGAAGTTATGGCAAAGATAGATAAAAAATTAACGCTGAGAGTTTCCACCACTTCTAGAAACTGTGGGGGTTTGGTAATTGTATTCTTTTCTGCCAGCACACAGTAGGAAGTTATGCAAAATGAAAGCATTTTCTCTTGCCTCATCTCTGGAGGCAGTTAGCCAAATGGTGCCTGTTCCTATGCCCCCCTGTACATCTTTCCCCTTTTGTTCTGAACATAGGAATTGTAAATGGGAAATGCAGTCCCACAAGTCCATCTAGGCTTTATGAAAACAGGCTGTTACTGGCCATGGGCAAGGGACAGTTATGTCCTGACTCGTTACACCACTCATTATAGTTTGCAGTGGGGAATGGTGTCTCGCAACAGAATTCTGAAGGACCTGAGCTAGGTAGCTGTGATCTCCCCCTGTACAGAAAACACTTATGTTTTGGTTTGTGATTTTTTACAGTAAGACTCCTACCTCAAAGTGACAGGTGAGAGTTACCTTGTGACCAACCGTAGTCACAGATCTGCCCTAGGACTGACAGATGCAGGTCTAGCATTCATCAGACAACAAACGTTTCCAGTAATATGAAGGCCAGGGGCCAGGCAGAAAAGATACCTCCTTTGCAAGTATTATGTTCACATCCATTCTCAGAGGGAATCTCTAGGAATAAGGATTCAAATGAAATCTGTTACAGTATCAGAAAGCAGGAGTTGTAACATGAGTTGTCATGCCACTTCACTGTCTGTCCTAACATACACAGCTTTCATTAATCCCACCAGTTTGCCATGACAGTATTTCTGCTCCTCATTTTAAAGGACATCTGGAACTTTGCATACATACCACACAGTATGCTCCGTCACTGCAAAACTCTAAATACCACTACCAGGACCCCCAATACTTGGGCTACATCAGTACTTGAATCAGTGAAATGAAACATAAGCCCAAGTGGCCTACCCTACCTCCACACCAAATGATGGATACTAAGCTTTCACAAAGCACAGAACTGCCTGTTTGGTATTAAGCATTATGAATTTTTTTTTTGTACGCATCATCTAAATCTGCTTTTCATAGGACTTCCCCTTCTTTCAAGAACTTGATAGTCTCCCTCTCAGACCACATCCTGACCTCAGCATAACTCCTGTTCTGTCTTACTCACTATAGCATATAAACCCCCCCCTTTATTTTCACCAGCTACTTATAATTAGTGTACAGGTGCTCCCAGGGCACAAGTAATGCACTTCTATAGTATTAAGTTTTATTTAACTTTATTCAACCTAATTCTCTGAGGGAGGCTTGGTCACCGTGGTGTTACATGGAAAGGGGACAGATGGGAAAACACAGATGGACACTCGGGTACAAGACAGACCACAGTGGTTCTCATCCTTAATTGTTTCCTTTTAGCAATCTTATTTAAATTGCACCTATGGTACTCTAGTCACAGTAATTTCATCTCTGGTTTTGTTTCAACCTTACCTTTGCCAAAGTGAACATTAAAGGAAGCTCTGAGTAGTAAGGTGGTAGTGTTATCCAACAGTTTCAGGTCACTAGCTTAGTAGCCCTCAACACAAGCAATCTTAGTTTTTAAAACTTTTTGCTCTCTCAGCTTAAGAGGAATTTAGCTAAGATTTTCTTCACAGATCTTTTAATTCATTGACAAGTAATTAAACATAAAGTAGCAGCTCAGCTGATATTTAGCTGTTAGGTGACTGAAGCTTAAAACGGTTCTGTTGCTGTGTATGCAGGACTGTAAGAATACATTAGACTTAGGATGTATAAAAGGTAGAAGTCACTTTTAAGCAGGAGCAGCAGATCTATGGAGCAAAGTTGTCCCAGACAGGTTCAAGCAAGAATACAACACATTCAGAAAAGTGTATTAAGAGCAACAAGAAAGGTTTGTTTTGTAAGCTTTACTTCCAAATAATTACACCTGGTACAGAGTGAACAGATAGGTTAAGAGAAAACTCTTGCTGTTACTGTACTCTCAAGAAAGGCTTTTCTATTGGAACAAAAAAGTTGCTGTACAGAAAGCAGAGTCTGTAGTTTAGCGAATAATGTGGCCTGTCTTACAGGCCTCAGACTTCCTTTTGAAGTCCACAATGTGTGTATGTGCACACCTGTCAGCAGTCAGATTACACATTGAAGCAATGGTGCGCTATCAAGTTTGCTATTACTAGGACTGCGGGTACTCAGAGAGCCAACTGCCAACAACCTCTCACACAAGTCTCGTACCATTGAACTGCAACAGAGAACCTCAAATACACCACCCGTGGTTTTGTCTGCATTACTGCAGAAAGACTGCCCATTAAATACAGAATTTGCTTCTGTTTATCACTGTGTAATGAGTACAGTAATACAAAAGACATTGTCTTAAATGTGTAAGTCCATATCCTAAAATAGCAAATTAAATAGGAGTAAAATTCGGCTCAAACACTAGCTGTAGGTATTTACTTGTATTAGGGCTGAAAGCTGTCATCATCTACTCTAAATCAAGAGCTTCCTGAGTTCTCTACATATTGCCAATCCTTAGTTTCACAGTGCAGAGATTACTGGTAAACACATTCGTAGCTCAGATTAACAGGAACAAGAAGTTTGGAGCTTTAAGGCTGTATACTAAAAGTTCACTTACAAATTTATCATAATGTGGATCCCTCAAGTGCTGTTAAAGCTGACTGAATAAAGCATATCTTTTTCATAACTAAAAATGGTTATACTTCAGTGAGTTGGATTTTTTCACCTGATTGATCAGGAACATGCTAGAATGGGACTTAAGGCAAAGACATGTATTAACTTAAAAATCATCAGTATCTTGCATTAAACTGCTGGAAAAATTAGTACAGCATTAGAATAGTAAATTGGACATTAAATATGTAGGAAATTTATTTCCTACTTAAAAACCTACACCAATTATAGCAACATTAGGCAATTAGAGAAGACCTGAAGGTAAGTTATATTAACTTCTAATAAACACATTCGAGATGAAGTACCACTCAGCAAAAGGAATGTAGTGAGACTGAAGTTTAATTTCTAGCATTGTTAAGAAACTGACTTCTAGAGAAACAAAAATGGAATGCTGATTTCATAAAAATATACACATATAAAAGTATCTTTGTGCCTGAATTCCAGAACAGTTTCTCCAAAGTAGTGCGTCTAGAACTTTCAAGTTTTAATGATATTCAAAGTATTTATCATTTGAATACAGTTGGCAAATTACATTCTTATATTAATGTTTTCACTTGACACCTTCCTAAACAGAAAATGTCATTAATTCAATAATGGGTCACTCATGAATGGAAATTTTTCTTTTGCTTCCCTAAGAAAGCAGCAGAATATTACAATTTTAATATTACCGAGTGAAACCCAGTTCTATCTACTACACCTTCCCCGTCCTTTTATAGAGCAAGCTAGTCAAAAGTAATTTGGCAAAAAAAAAAATAAATTTAAGTCAACAACAGGATGAACTGGGTTTCGGTTTCCGATTCAGGTTTACTGTATCTGTTTGAATAAAGTGATCTGATCTGTCTTCAGAGGCTAGAACTCTTCTAACGGCTTCTTCAAAGGCTGCTGCAACATTAGTGGCATCTTTTGCACTTGTTTCAAAATAGGGGTGGTTGCCATTATTCCTGCACCAGTCTTGGGCTTCTTCTGTAGAAACTTGCCTTTCATCGATATCAACTTTGTTAC
Organism: Aegotheles bennettii; assembly: GCA_013398125.1. Lineage (NCBI taxonomy): Eukaryota > Metazoa > Chordata > Aves > Caprimulgiformes > Aegothelidae > Aegotheles > Aegotheles bennettii. The sequence continues at coordinate 190,373 of VZRW01008225.1, read as the reverse complement.
CCAGTATCACAAATGGAAAACTTTCAGGCTCCTTGACGTCTGCATAATAAATGAATTCTTTCTTCCAGTTGCTTAAGTTTTGGAAGCTTTGAGAGTCATCCACGCTGAAGGTTAGCAAGCAACAGTCAGAACCTCTATAGAAGGGAGTCCGCAAGCTCCGAAAGCGTTCCTGACCTGCCGTATCCCATATCTGCATTGTAACAAAATGTCCATCGACTTCCAACTCTTTATTTAAGAATTCCACACCTATTGTATGAAACAGCTGTGCATCAAACTTGTTGGTGACGTATCTGTTCATAAGGGAGCTCTTCCCAACGCCACCGTCTCCCAGCAGTATTACTTTCAGGAGTGACGACTTTGCTGCCATCGTTACAGAAATAGATCCTCTTGGTTTCCTGCACCTGGAAAGATTAGAAAAAAATCATCAAAACGGAAAGAGTTGCAATCAGAAACGCATAATCATACAGAAACTGCTAAAGCCCACCAACATTGTTTCATGTACAGAAGCAGGACAGTGCTAAACAGGTGAAGTATAGATACTCACTCATAGTAAGAATACCCCCTCAAGAATACCATGTGTTTAAGAGGTGTCTCCTCCACAGACTACAGCCAGGATGGCAGTCTGAGCAATACCCTTGCATGAATTACTGGTCTGTCACTTAAAACCCCCAAACCCTTCAACATTGGTGCAGAAGGGGTATCGTATCACATTCGGCAAGTGCAATGATTCATTTATGTTCATGAAAAAGATCCATGGAAAAAAATGGAGTGAGAGAATCTTACAGAGCACACGGCCTTGAACTAGTCACCTCGGTGCTGTAGTTCATTAGCAAAGTTATTTTTTAGCATGCAAAAGTGAAGAGGAAGCTTTGGGAATAAAGCAGGACGTTATCTGTTATAACAGAATAACCCAAAATTGCAGCTAGACAAGCAATTTTAAATCAACTCACAGGGAACAGAGTTACCCACAGAAAAAATGCAAATGCTGTAATTTTAAGAGTCAGGTGCCTAGGTATTGGTACACAAACATTCAGTATTTTACAGTTTACTCCTTGCAGAACAGCCATGATGAATGGAATACTATCACAGCTACTACAAAACCAGATTTGCTGTTGCCACTCCAGATGGTGCTCACGATGCCAACACTGAGGCCAAGCCTCCGCTGACAGTTCAGTCAGTAGGTGTCAGCTTCCCGTGGTAAAACTGTCAAAAAGCCTGGACGTGCTAGTGAAGAGCCTGGATGCCAGCACAGGGGTGGTGAATTAGTAGCACCAATAAAGCCTTTTTACTGTTAGATTTCAGTGTTAAAGGATTTCTTTTTTTAAAAAAAGTAGTTAGCTCATTAGTGTATTGTGCCAGCCCAAGGCTTGCCCTCATTACAGTTGTGTCATCTAATACTGTGAAAACGTCTTTTAGTTGATTGGGGGTAAAGTTTCATTTTAAAGAGCCCAAACTTAAGTTTCTGTATGAGGAGAACTGCTGTTCCTATACCTACCCGTTACTAGAAGAGCTCAAAGTAGCTCAGCCAAAACAGGCTTCTCTGAGAATAACACCTATTTAAAATGGAAATGGGTCATAAGTTGCCTAGTACATCTCCTCTCTGAAGGAAGGAATGCGGTCTTGCTAGTAGTAATTAGCATTGCTGGCATATACATCACCACAGAGCATGGTTATGGAATTAATACCCAATACAAGCTGGCGTGAGAGTCATATGACTGTGCTGCCTTAGAATCAAGGCCTGCGTTAGAAGTGAGAAATTTCAGGAATGTTTTCATCTCTAACCTTCCATCTTTAACATTTATTTGTTAGATACAACCTACAGTAAGACAGAAGAAATGCTTTATAGTTTGTGAGCAGCTGAAGACTCAACACAAAGAAACTTCAAAATATAAGGAACAGTGGCTGCTCCAATTAAAAATTTGTTCAGAGCAAGTAATTTTATTTATTCATAATGTGTAATTAAAACCAATGTTTTCAATTCCTTAATTTTGCACAGGTTGGTATCACAACGATGTTAAAACTGCTTAAGAACTACAAGTGGTTGTTCATTTACCTTGCAGAGAGCTATGAGATAATTGCTATGGCTCAGGATAGGAACACATACATTTTTATGTATGTGGAATGCATATGTAATGCTTTCATTAGCCTTATTAGGGTCATGCTTTTAATTTGCCTTTAATTTAGAGTCATGGGACTATTTGCATATGAGCTCTGGGTTTCCAGAGCTGAAATTTTTAAATGAAGACACTGGACTGTTTTATCTGCCCAGTTCCTACTGTTGGTTAACGAGAAAGTTATCTGAGCTATTCCATTAGATAGGAGCATCTTCTTAATAAATACTGCGTTCATGAGTACAGAGGGTACTGAATGTTCCCCTGTTCTTCCACTTCAGCGTGGGGAACAAGCTACAATTTATTTTTTCTGTCCTACTGAAATCAAAAGTTCCCTAAAAGACATGATGTGAATAAACAACTGACTTAAGCAGTTCTGACTGGCACTATGCAGTTGTTTGAAGAACTGCAGTTGTTATCATTAAATTGTCCGTGAAGCCACATTTTAAACAGAAAACAAAATTAAGGAAAGTCAAAGGTATCCAGTACTTTTGTGCATTCAGAACCTGAGAATTTGCACAATTTTAACTCCACGGGCCACTACAATGAGCTCTAACAGACTGATGACCATAAAAATACTTTTCCTGGGCAGACAATTATAGACCAGCCACAAACCATTGAAAGTGTCTTTTCAACTATAACCAAACTGATCTTTCTATAAAAAGGCTACAGAAACAGCTTTCCCAGGACTGACAAACAACTATCTCAATGCAATGTTGTGGGCAATGCCACTTTCCTGGACGTCCAGCCTCCACAGCAGAAGCTGTCATGCTTAGCTACCAGTTTATGTTTTTAAACCAAAATGAAGTGGATATATGTTCAGTCATTTAAATACATGCTTACAAGCTGAACCTGAAGCACCAAAAAAGCACGTGTAAAGGCATTAATAAGCACTTTTGTTTGGAAGGAGCAAAGACTTTATACACTTACAGTTTTTATTATATAAGGGACTCACGTATAGCCCCACTCACGACATTTAGAGTATCTGCAGAACCAGGATGTTTTCAGCACAGTAGGCTGCTGTATTTTTTCCACTTACACGTCTTTAAATGAATATTTTTAAAGAGCTCAATTTTTGTAATTGTTTTTTTCTACATTATGAAGCCTTAACGCCCCAACAAATAAAATAACAGTAAAATCCTTAAGACGCTTGGAAAATTAATGTTATTTCTCACATTAGATACTTATCTGTATCATGTGCTTTCTGATGCTTTGGAAGTCAACATCCGATATCACATTTCTGAAGATTTATTACCTTAATTGTTCAGTTTAAATCATTCAGCATCTGAAAACAAAACAAACCCCCTAATTTTCAATGTGCATCTGATTGTTTTAATCAACATCAGGAACTGTAAGACACCATAGAATTACAAGTAGCTGTTTTTTCCAGTTATTTCTTACTGTGCTGCACAATTAGTTTAACGTAGTCTCAACCCAGTACACACAGGAGTCTGTGAAGAGATTTCTCCCCTCATGTTCCTCTATCATTTCAATATTCAAAGAAATTCAGATCAAATAAATAAGAAGCAGCCCCACTCTGGTCCATTTTGATAACCATTTCTGAATTGCCTCCACCAGCTCAAAGGACTCAAGGTCTTACATCACAGACTTCAGCATTCCTGCTAAAAGCAGGGAACAGTTTCTACTAAATACCATTTCTAACATGATCACATACCATAATACAAGAAATAATTTAATTGTTGACTCCCACAATCTCCCATTTAAACTGTGAACTGAATTACTAGCTAAACATTTCCATTAGCAGTCCAAAAATTTGCTGGCAAAATTAAAACCAACATGCTAAGCAACTTTAGAAAAATCAGTGTGCATTACAACATCTTTGGTTCCCAGCCCCACAAAGCCTAGAGAAACACCACTGCCTTGTCCAGTGTATCCATCCACATTTTCTTAATTCCATGACTGTCAGCTTCATAGCCACCTTTTTGTTTTAAGTGCAATCACCTCTTTTAAAAATAAACTACTGAGGCAACACTCAAAGAGAAGTGAGATTCTTGGTCTAGATAACCATAGCAGCAACATGCAAACTTAGTTTAGGTATTTGTGGTTTTTTACTTACAAAAATCATTTAATAGATTAAGGAGGTCCTGAGTCCCAAAGGCTGAGGACAGGTCCTGAACTTTTTCTACAGACAAAACCTGTGCTAGCCAACAGGGTTAATTGCATGGTATCCATGATGTCAGCAAGCTACAACCCCACTTAAACTATTAAATAAACACAGTCAATTGGACCAATTTATAGTTTCACTTTTACCAGTGATACCAGGCAGAGCAGCCCACCATGAAAAAACCCAAAACCCAGACATGGCAACTTAACTCTGATCACTACCCCCGCCCCCTTTTTAAATACAAGGTAAAAACTGGATCTGTTGCAACAGCACCACTAAATTCCCTCCATATTCTCGAAGAAACAGATTTAACAGGCACTTCAAATTTCCAAACTATTGTTCCTCCACTTGTACCTACTTTCTAATTTGGAAACAGGCAAAAAATTTTATTTCAACCATCATTTTCAGCCAGCGGTCACTGATGAACCAACCACCTGCTATATGAAATCAAGACTAAACCCAAAGGTTTGCTGGAAGGTAAGTGGTACGCTGCCCCTTCACTGAAGTTGTTAAAGAGCACCCACTTGACTTGGAGGAGAAAAAAAAATCCAGGGTAAGACAGACTCAAGTTTGGTCCAAGTAATCACGTTTATTTACAGCCTAATACACTTACAGCCAACACTTCCTAAGAACGGGGCCATCTTTGTTAAAGATCTCAGAAGAAACAAAGTTACTGACAAGCAGAATTAGCAGTTCCATAACTGGCATAACAATAACACTGACCATGTTTCATAACTTCCTGTCCTCAAATTTACATGTACAAACCACATCCATTTCAGCTCTGAAGCTTATTCACAATTTTCTCTGCTAAGCCATCTTACTCCGTTAAACCACAATAGCTTAAAAAGGCACACCAACACCTCAAGTACGTTGTCTGACAAAAACACCTGCCTTTCAATAATATAAAAAAAATTAAAAATGAGGAAGCAATTTTACATTTTCTTAACACTAACAAAGCACTTGACAATATTTACCAGGCTAGCATTAAAAAAAAAAAATGTTTCCTATGGTTTGTTAGTGGCTCCTAACAAAATGACAAATTGCTTCTCTGTAAAATGTCAGAAAAAAAAAAAAGTCCCAAGAACTATCAGAGTTGCAGCAGGAGGGGCAGAATCCAGAATTGCAGAGTTTTCAATACTTACACTCACTGTGGAGTTTTTGCACCTCTCAGCCCTCAGTCACTACAGAGTAGCTATACCTGTCACCTACAGCAGATTTGCAAGTTTCCAGAAATCAGAAAAGAAAGGGCAGAAGCAAATTGTCTCCTCTTTCCCTGCTTAGCCAATCCTTCTTCTCAGATTTAGAAGGTACTGGGTTACACCGTGACCAATTAAGTGGCACTAGAACGATTTTTTAGTGTGTAAGAGGCCACAAGCCTGTTTGACCTTGAAAGATTTTGTTCCCAACTCAAAGGGAAACGTACGGATATGAAATGGTACACACTTTGTACTTCTGAACGCATTACAAGCTCGGACATTATTCAGCCTCCAAACTGGCCTTCCCCTCCACGGGGTACCAACGTAAGAGCTGTGAATCAGCAACTCTCCTTTACTGACAGCCACTTGTGAGCTGCCTAGTTCTCCGAAGCCTGGAAGCCCTTCAATCATATGACTCAATCTGCTGAGATCCTAATCACCTTGCAAGTCTTTCTTCCTTTATCTGTGATTTCACAATTGCACCATGAAGGTAGCTTCCATTTTCTGTTTCATAATTTGATGACAGGTTGTCTGAAAATTGCCTTTAGCTATAAGCCGCCTAGACACACTTTATCTAACACCAGGATATCACAATTTATTCATTGTGATTTGTAATATGAACACAACCCAAACTTAACTGATCTACAGCTGTTGCCACTCATCTGTGTGCCAAGGACTTGTATTTTGGGGTTTCTTTCAGGATATTTTTAACTCGTATGTAGTTCAGGACTCCAGTTGCCTTGCATCAGTCAGGACTATGAAAGAAGCCAAGGGAAGGAATCCTTAAGTCCACATAACCCCTGGATCATGAAATCACCCCAGTACCTACTGCCAGAATCACTTCATTTATTCTAACTCACATCTAGCCACAAACTCGATTGGCAAAACTCGTCAGGAGAAATAACTACATTTATACTTCTGCTACTTTAATCTTGCAGAGATCTGGCTTTTACTTTCCATCTCATTCCCTGCATTCAAGTAGAATGAGCAAACTATTATTTATTCTGATTTAATAAGAGTTGACATTTCTCAGCAGCTCACAGTTGAGCATCTCCCAACTTCAGTATGCTATTACTTTCAGCCAACTTCAAAACAGCCTTAGGTGCTGCTGCCCTTCGTCCAACATTTCTAACAATTTATGAGTTAACTGACATTCTCCTTGCAACCTGTTTCTCTGTTCTTGCTTTAACTCTTCCAATAACTTATCAAGCAATTATTTCTGCTCATACATGCTCATCTTTCTTGCTTGCATTAGCATCCCTTTTCCTTCAAGGACCCTTAGCAATAGCCGCCTCTATTGGCGAGGCTACATTGTGCATTCATACTCTTCCCAATATAACCGTGTAACCAAAGCCCATCCCTAAGGGAGCAAGTGGGTTACATTGTATCAGGCCAACATAGTGTCTGCTCTGGAGAGAGAAAACAAAAACCAAAACGCTGGGGATGAACATTATAAAAAAACCCCCAACAAACCACAAAACCAAAACACACACACACAAACCAAACACACCAACCCACAGTCTTAAGGAATTCTTACAAGCCTTTTTCATAGATCGATAGAATCTATGATAGATAGGACCTTAAAAATTATCCAGTTCCAACCCCCCTGCCACGGGCAGGGACACCTCCCACCAGACCAGGTTGCTCCATCCAACCTGGCCTTGAACACTGCCAGGGAGGGGGCAGCCACAGCTTCTCTGGGCACCCTGGGCCAGTGTCTCACCACCCTCACAGGAAAGAATTTCCTCCTAATGTCTAACCTAAATCTCCCGTCTTTCAGTTTGAAACTGTTTCCCCTTGTCCTATCACTCCATGCCCTTGCAAGAAATCCCTCTCCAGCTTTCCTGGAGCCCCTTCAGGCACTGGAAGGCTACAATAAGGTCTCCCTGGAGCCCTCTCTTCTCCAGGCTGAACACCCCCAACTCTCTCAGCCTGTTTTCATAGGAGAGGTGTTCCAGCCCTCTGATCACCTTCACAGCCCTCCTCTGGACTCACTCCAACAGCTCCAGGTCCTTCTTGTGTTGGGAACTCCAGAACTGGACACAGCACTCCAGGTGGGGTCTCATGAGAGTGGAGTAAAGGGGGAAGAACCACCTTTTTGATGGGAAGTTTTTATTCCTTGTGAAACTTTTACGTTAAATTCCAATCCTAAGGAGCTGAAAGATCTGCTTCTCATCATTTATTACCAAACTGACACAGAATAAAATACAGCTTAAAATCTAAATACACCATTTGGCCCTCTGCAACTTTTTCCCCATATTTTCAATTTAAGAAAACTGATGGCCTGTTTGATTAGCCAAAAGCAAAACAAAGGCTGCTAAAGCCATGTCTTAACTACACACTCCCTCTTTCTAACTTAATGGAAAGGGCTTTACTAAAATTAAGGCAACAAACAGAGCTCCATAGAGCCTGAAACAAGCCAGAGAAAGACATAAATTCATTATAAATTCCACATTGATACTGAAACACGGATGGGGCTGTACCATCCTTTGGTCAGGTTTCTCTAGGAATAAAACTGATAGGAAAAAAAAGTTTGGGATTTATTTTAGGTACACCTGAGAAACAGCTCCCCCTCCAGCCTGCCCTTACAGCTTGCTACCGTACACCGAAAAATCACCCAAATAACCCGGCCTTGCTCTGAGGACAACACAAGCACTGGCAACTTCAGCATTGCACAACACTTCAGAAGCAAAGACAAATAAAAGCCACATGCTTATGTAGCGAAGCTGGAAATTGTTGTGGACAAGGAGGGAAACAGCGCGTGGGGCAGCCGCCTGCGGGACAGCGATCTGCGGGACAGACAGGCACCCTCATTCCAGCCCAGAACCCTGCCAGGGAGCTCCCTCTCGCCTATCCCACCCAGCTAAGGGAGCCCGGTGCTCCGTGTGCCCAGCCACACGCAGCCCGCCTGCAAGGGCCACCGGGGCGGGTCTTCAGGGCTCGTTTCCTTGCACTGTGCGCGGTCTGAGCACGGTTCCGCCCGGGTCGCACCTGGCACGGGCACTGCCCAGTGACCCCCCGGGAGCCAGCGGCCCAGCCGCCTCCGCCACAGTCCGGCACCCACCGCC
>VZRW01008225.1:161978-180991 GCA_013398125.1 Aegotheles bennettii | reverse complement strand
GGGCTTCGCGGCACGGGCACGGCCGCCAGCGCAGGGCGAAGCGGAGCCCCGGGGGTGCGGCGGAGAAAGCACTCGGACACCTTCCCAGCCGGGCTGTTGGAACCAGGCGACACGGGAAAACATCCCGAGGAGCCGGCGATACTCTGAGCTCCTTCAGCTCATCCCAAGGACAGGGCGAAATGAATTAAAACATAAAAAGAGCAGAAATTATTTCAGTGCATTCAAGGAGGTTCCCACATCATCCAGCGGAATAGGTGGTGACAGGCGTAAGGGAAGAACATCTGAGATTTCCTGTGTGATGGACTCTAGGTGACCCTGCTCTGGCAGGGGGGTTGGACTAGATGATCCTTCGAGGTCCCTTCCAACCTTAGAATTCTGTGATTCTGTGAGACACACCCGTTGGCAGTCGGCACCAGGGAAATGCAATCCGGCTGGAATTGCAACCCACAGAGTCCTCTTGGGCTGCAGAGCCATCTCGCTTCAGGTCAGATTTACAGCAAGGGCCAAGGAGTGGGAAACAAGATCTCAGCATCACCAAAGGGAAAGGTCTCCTACTGACAGGAGCAGGACTATGAAAAGGCAGTCCCTGCTGGAGGCAGATCTGATGATACCAGGTCCATTCTCATTTAACAAAGATGGACTTTGAAAATTTGTACGTACTTTTTTCCCAGGATCTGCTCTCATCCAATGTAAAGTAAAATACAAGCAAGTGCTGGAAGGGCAGAAGAATGGCCTCTTCAAGGGATGGTGATTCTAAGAAACAAGTTCTGATCAGTTATGGCATTATTCTGTGATTTCAAAAGAAAAACATCTGCTTTTAAAAGTGGAGAAAGTAATTACTCTGTTTTGCACTTGATGCCTTGTGGGACAAAGCTACCATCTTTTCTTCTTGAGACAACACTGGCTCTGTGACACTTGGATACATTTAAGGAAATTTAGAATCATAGAATAGACTGGGTTGGAAGCAACCTTTAAAGGACATCCAGTCCAACCCCACTGCAGTGACCAGGGACATCTTCAACTAGATCAGGTTGCTCAGAGCCCCATCCAACCTGGCCTTCAATGTTTCCAGGGATGGGGCATCTACAGCCCCTCTGGGCAACCCATACCAGTGTTTCACCGCCCTCATTGTAAAGAATTTCTTCCTTATATCGAGTCTAAATATACCCTCTTCTAGCCTAAAACCATTAACCCTTGTGCTATCACTACAGGCCCTGCTGAAAACTTTGTCTCCATCTTTTTCATAGACTCCTTTAAGTACAGGAAGGCCACAATAAGGTCTCCCTTAGAGCCTTCTCTTCTCCAGGCTGAACAACCCCAACTCTCTCAGCCTGTTTTCATAGGAGAGGTGCTCCAGCTCCATGATCATTTCTGTGGCCCTCCTCTGGACTCACTCCAACAGCTCCATGTCCTTCTTATGTTGGGGACTCCAGGACTGGACACAGTACTGCAGGTGGGGTCTTACCAGAGCAGAGGGGCAGAATCACCTCCCTCGACCTGCTGGCCACGCTTCTTTTGATACAGCCCAGGATACCGTCAGCTTTCTGGGCTGTGAGTGCACATTGCTGGCTCATGTCCAGATTTCATCCACCAGTACCCCCAGGTCCTTTTCCTCAGGGCTGCTCTCAATCCCTTCACCCCCAGTCTGAATTGATACTGGCGATTGCCCTGACCCAGGTGCAGGAACTCGCACTTGACCTTGTTGAACCTTATGGGGTTCACCCAGGTCCACTTCTCAAGCTTGTCCAGGTCCTTCAAGTTTTTAAAATTGTAGTTAGAAACAAAATTCTTAAACTTGTGAGATAAGATGTATTTTTATTTCTTTTACATCGGAACATAAAAGAAGACAGAAAAGGACCATGCTGTAACCATGGCCTATTATGCTTATGATTTTATTGGCATAATGGAGTATCAATGGAGTTATTCTTATGGTTAAAACACACACATGTGCTTGAAGATGAGGAACCGAAGGCCCTTTTCGCTCGTGTCCACCCTGCTACTATTATTCCCATATGTAACAAAACCAGTAGTTGCTGTAGAACAATCAAAAGCTGTAGGACAAATGATGCCACTGATAGGGCTGCCCACGTGAAGTGTACCTGCCAGTTCTTGGGAACAGACAGACGAAGATGCCCAGCTAAGATGTGGTTTAAAACACGTACACCAAAATCACTTCTGTTTTCAATTACACAGACAGGGCAAGGTCCTGTTGGTGGGTGCGGTGGGCTCTGCCCCTGCCCGAGGCTGCTGCCTGACCACCCGGGTGGTGGTGAGCAGGGCTGGGGCAGTGCCGGTGGGGGCAGCTGCCCCTGGGTCCACATCCCCACCAGTGGGAGCCACATTTTGGCTCGGGCCCTGTCTGAGCCCAGTGGCCCCGGTCCTGCACCCCACCTTGTGCCCTGACTCCCCGTTGGACACCCAGCCCCACCTCGGCATGGCCTCCTCCCTGCAGACTTGCCAGGTGCTCACTGGGCTTGTGGTTGATGATTGTCACCAGACCTGCCCTGCTCTTCTTGTTCTGGTGCCATGGGGCGCTGACCCTTTCTCCTGAAGTCCCTGACCCTGCGCTCCTTGTCACCCCCCCTGTTCCTGGCTCGCCCCCTCTTGCACAGCAAGCCACCCCTGCTGCTCCCTCACGTGCACGTGCATCTGAAAGCTGGCCTGCACCTGAAGGATTGCACTCACAGAGCTGCATTAATGAAGAGATAATCGATGCTATGCCACGTGCTAGCAAACAGCACAAATAGCATCCCAATGGCAAATAAAGGGCAATTTTGTGTGTGTATCAGAAAGTTCTGTTTCAGCAAAGGTCTCGTATAATACAGCTTGTGAATAATGCTTTTTACCGTCTGTAGTTGGCAAGGAGACTTCGTCCCATCCTGGCAAGTGATGACAAGGCCTCCACAAAACAGGACTTTGTCACCTCCTGGCTGAATTACAGCAGCACAAAATAAGGGGATATGAAGTCATCTGCCTTTATGGCTCTGTTAATACCACAATGCAGCAAGCCAGCCCCCAAGTAATCCAAGAAATTATCAGTGAATCCAAGAAATTATCGTTTCTTGCCTTATCTTCAAGGCACTTGGGGAACCCTGAAGATTCCCTGAAGGCCTGTAATTCAACATACTTGCTCTGTAGCCACAGTCTGTTACCTGGTAACTTTTCCTTTTGCCAGAAAAAGAGCTGTTCTTTTTTTTGTTGAAGAGTTGCAGTTCTTGGCTTTAGTAACAAATGTGCATAGCACAGCAGAAGGAAAGGAACACATTTTAAATAAACAATAAACAGTTCAAATTTCCTTTCGGCTTGGAAAGGAGGAAAGCGTTACAAACAACAAATGGCAGCCGAGTACCCCCCTGAAAATGCTACAGTAAGAGGGTTATGAGGGAGATACAAAAGGCCCTCCACAGAATGGAATGGCATGGATCCAGCAGTGGATCTCCAGGAACCAGAGGGAGTTTTGTCACTGGTGTTAAGGGAGCAACGTCGACTCCAATTAATAGAACACTTCTCAGAATAGTATCTTTACTTTTACATTTAAAGTTGTATGAAATTCATTGTTCATTTAGCTCATCTTCTTCAGACACATATTACAAGTTCTGCAGCTACTGGCTGCCTGAACTTTGAGTGCAATCTACATTTAAGACCTTATTGCTACTATTAAATCATAGGATTCAAGCAGCAGCTGAATTTACAGCGTCTCTGGAAAACCCAGTGAAAATAAATACAGATTTTAGCCTTACTTGGAATACATGTGTCCTGTGTCTGTGTGGATCACCTCTAATGTCATGCTCCTTTGTGGAGTAGCATCATGGATATGCTAAACATTGTACTAAAATTAACTGTTTCTGCTTAAAAAAGTCAAATCATTTCCCTATCTGGAACAAACTGAAAAAAGAAGACAACATAAAAGAATCTCACTTTTCAAAGTGTTCCTTTTGTTCTCGTTTCTGGACTCCGACACTCCCTGTACTCCAGTAATCCAGACCTTCCCACTGGTGCATACGCTGTGTAGTTGCAAGTTGACTTTTTAGAGCCATTTTCAGCCAAAGCATACAATCTTATCCAGTCAAACATTTAAAGCCTGGGCAGTTACACAATCTGGGTAGGGGCAATATAGCCTGTTGACAAACTGTGACCTGGAGCAGTACTTTGCTTAGTGAAACTATGACCACACCTTTTTAAATAAGAGCAATGATTCACTTGAATGACTGTCTCCTATTTGGCACTTTGTGGCTGTATTCTGATATACAGCAGCACATGACACTACACGACATCTGCTTTCTACAGAACACAGATTGGACACAAACACAGATGGAAAAATGGCCAAAGTGGTAATGAACTGTGGTAGGTGAGAATCACCAATGGCAGGAGATGATCACGAAGGTAATGCAATAATTAGTTATTTTCTATAGTGTCGCTAACTTTAAATGTGAAGTTGCAGGCACCACATTTATCAGCATGAACTAGGCATAAAATGAAACCAAACCTACAATGAGTTTTTTCACCAGTACTGAAAAACAAAGCCTCATTTCCTATAGATTTGTGTCCTCAGCATACTTTAAGTGGGCTCAGTTCACCCTCCCTGCCTCCCAATACTTTCTGCCAGTATTTCCAGGTCTCCTCCTTGTTCCAGACTACTGTTTGGGCAAGCAAGCAGTGTATTTTGTGCCTGGCTTGTAGGTATTACTAACAACCTAGCAACTATGTGTGTGCTGAACCAGCAGCTAGCAGGTTAGACTAGGTAACTCCTGAATAAATTAAGGGCTACAATCTTTCAACAGGAACAGAAATTCTTTCTGTGATTACTGGACTTCACAAAATTTACAAATATATTACCATCTTTTACTGTCTAGCTTTACCCAGAGTTGTTATAGAGCCAGCTCTCAGGTTCAACTGTTACTGGGAAGGAAGGCAATGGAGGAGTGCCTGCTCACAATCTATTACCATGGAAAACTACTTTAAAATGCTGAGTTTACAACTGCAAGGGTACCAAGGACCTGCACTAAGAGTTCTGACTGCTCTCAGTTTGAAACACACCGAAGAAAGTTCAGGAATAGTTGTAAAAGGGGCATGGTTACAATCTATTTTTTGACTACCTGTAGTTAGTGACAGTTGTTTCTATACCATAAGCTGCAAACTGCAGTTGTTAGTAACTGGATTTTATTATTTCCACATCTTAGAAGAGAGGGCAAGATGTGAAAGGCTAGAACAAAATGACCCCCTTGCTGCTGCAGGCATGGCTCGCTCAGATCCACAATGAGAAGGGCTTGCTCAATGATCTGAAAAACTTTTAGGGATCTGCTGTTCATGTTTTCTTATCTCTCAGTAAATACAAATCTGTAGAAAATCCCAGTCATGTTGAGGCATACAGCTTAGCACTATACATTTAGTGATGGGCAATTCAAAACAAATCGTTACACAAATGTTGCCAGTATTATAGCTACAAATTTTACCCTTGAAATGTACTCTAGCAAAATCACTGCCCATGCCTTCTAACATTTCCTTTAATCAAGATGAAACATGGATGAATTGCATACTACCAGCATGGGCAAAACCATCTACAGGCAGAAATTATTTATAGGTGTCTGTTGTTCACAGCTAAAACAAAGTCTCCTGCTACACAGCGTTGTGACACAGCAGTACTGACTGGTGCACAGGTCTCCTCAACAGGACCCGTGCTTCCTGTGAACCAGTAACACAGAAGTGTTTGCTTTCCTATGGTTTTATTGAAAGCTAAAAATAACACTTTGCACAGAAGTACTTCCACTTAAACAATCAGGACTACTTTTAAGCATCAGTTCCAGCACATGAGTGAGGGCTGGAAAGGAAGGTCAGATGTTAATTGATTAGTTACACAGTTGAACACTGAGGGTCTGGCCTAATGCTTTAATACTTGTTTTACATCAGTGGAATTCCACTAAAACACACATTTTCATATGATAAAAATCTAGGTAATACCACAGTAAACCACACTGCTGAAAGTTAACAGTTCTTGTTCGTTTTTTTCCCAGTAGAATCTTAAGCACCTCTTTGTAACATCAGCTTACACACCGTTTTCACCATATACTGACAAGCGCCTGTCTTCTGTTTTATTTTTAGTCCTGGCAGGCTTTTAGGTCACCAACAGCTATGTTCTCATCTCATGCCCCAAACCCCTTCCTCTGACAGGCCATGTGGCTGGAAAGCTGCAGGGCAGCGCCTTCGCCCAGAGAAGCTGCCCAGCCTCAGCTGTGTTCCTGCTAGATGGGCACAGGAACTGCCCTTAATGCCTCCAGCAAATATTCACCAGGTTCCTCTGCTCAGCTGATGCATTTTAGCCTTGAACCGCAAAATGCCTATTGTGATTTGTAAAAGGTACCTCCATTAATGCCAAGCATAGAGCTTTATTGTGTATATACAATAGGGTGAAACAAAACACTCTCTTCTGTGCCTAAAACATGACTTTTGGCAATTTACTGACCCGTCTCACCATCTCGTCTATACTCCAACAAGGAAACTCATTATGAAGGTGATGTTTCCAAACAGTACTACTGCTTTGCTGCAAAAACCCAGCCTCTCAGGCAGGGCAGACTTATTCTGCATTGCATTTCCTTAGGCCCATAACTTGACACATTCATGTGCTCAGAAAATTAGGACTCAACGCAAGACCCGTTTTCTCTCATTTAAACATTTTCAGTAACTAAAAAGGTAGTGAAGAAACCAAAACAGGGGCACACAGCATGAACAGTCTTCTACAGACCAACAAGCAGCTGTGAAAGATACCCAGATTTGGATGGTCCTCCCAGGTCAGAAAAGAAACATCTCCCTCACTTCTGAGACATACTCCATTTGAAGTATTCTGATAGCTGATTTTGAAGTAATTTTTTTTTCCAGAAAAAAACCCCAGGGCTATTACTTGAGTGAAAAGAATGCTAAGGTGGTATTTTTTGATAAATAAATGTTTCTACTATACAGCCAGTGAGAATCCTGTTGAATCTGGAACAAAAACATGTATAAAAACTTCAGCTATTAGATTTCCTTCTATTTATTTTTTTCTTGGTAACCTGCACTAATATAAAAACATTGATTTGCTCAGTTCAGGACAGATGGCCCTGTTCAAGAGAGGATATCCATTCAGAAAGTGATTAACTCCCATTAACTTTATGCCTTTATTTATTATTATTATATATTAAGATAAATGTAATGAATTTATATCATTTTCTGAAATAAAACCATTGTCTGATCCTGCATTAATTCTGTAACAGTTGCAAGACAAACCATCCTACACTGCAAACCTGAACTGTCGAGTGATAGATTGTCACAAGTCGCATTTTCCTCCCACCAGCGATAAAGCTGAAGCAGAATTTAATTTTTGCTTTCATCTGCTAACTGCCTTCTCCCCCTTTTATTTTTCATTCCTTTTTTCCTTCCAGATACTACCTCTCAAACCAACTTACTAATCTAACACTTGCTTGCAAAAAGTGATTCAATTAAGGAGCGAATCCACGCTGAGCATTCTGCAGTGCACACGCGTATGTGAGGTGCAGTTTTGAAAGCTGGTTACTGTCAGTGTTGAAAATGAAACATGTTCTGTTAAAGAACTCCTGCTGAAGATAATGAAAATCCCAAGTACCCAGTACCTCAGTGTTATAGTTTGAAGGGGGCAGGGAAATTTCTTATTGGCTTTTGCTGCCAGGACCCAATGAATAAGGGGTGGAGTTTAGGCCCCTGTTGTGAAAAAGGGTCTGGAGTGTCAGGTATCATATTCCCTCTATCACTTCCTGGCCAGACTCTATAAAGCCAGGAGGTCAGGGGACTTCTCCCTTTGGCTTCTTCGTCTCTTCCGGCTTCTCTCTTCTGCTCTCGCTCACTCTCGCTCTCCCTTGCCTGCCGGTCGCCACATGGAGCCAGCACAGAGAAGGCCCAGCTTTGGTTACCAGCTCGCCACGTGGTCTGCAGCCTCCGACTGCACCGGGTGCTGGGGTTTGGACTCTTTTTACCCCCATGGGCTTTGCAGTGAAGGACCTTTCAGCAGCCTGTATCGCCGCTCATCGGAGCTCGGGTTGTATATATTTGTATATATGCATTTTCCCCTTTTCCCCCACCTGTTACTCTTTCTCCCTGTGCCATTAAATTTGTTACAGTTTTTAATTTCCAACCGCTGAGGTTTTTTTTTCTTTTCCTTGCTCCCCTTCTATTTCCTGGGGGGGGTGATAGAAACAAAACTCTGTCTGGGTTGTGGCTTGCCCTGGCCGTTTGCTAAACCAGCACACTCAGGGAAAAAAATTGCAGCACTTGGAATATTTTTAATGGATTTACTAGTGAATATTCCTCTCAGATACAGTGTGATCATTTTCCCCCTTTTTTATTACACATTGACATTACTTAAAAACATAAGATTTATTCAAATAATCTTCAAAAATAACACAGCAATTTTTTAAAACTGATTTTGTACTTTTTAGTGGCAGTATCTACATAACATCAATCCAACATTTTAAATTATACAGTTTCAACAGAGATGCCCTCTCATATATATGTTTCTAAACCACTTCTTAAAGAGGGGTAGCATTACAAACAAATCCACCTGCTGTGATACCACTGCTCTCCGCATTCATTACAAATGACGTAAGTCAACATTTGCTCATCTGGATTTGTGCTTCGCACCCAGCCAGGAAGAAAGAGAGTTCCTCTGGCAATCATAGTGACTGTGCAGTCAAATTTTTCACAGCGCCTACACTTTATTTTGTTTGTCTGTGTGCCATTAATAACTCGTGGAAGCTGATGTTCCCGAACAGATGATTCTGTGTACAGAGCCCTGAGCTCTTTCAGTTCGTTGCTGGCCATTTCCATCACTGTCATCTCAGCAAAAGCCTTTGGACTCAAAGACCCTGAAAAAAGGTTGTCTTTTAAGTGGCAACTTTTTGGGTTCTTCAGGTTAGAGATTTTGCTTCTGATGCAATTTTTATACTTTTTGTCATTTTTAGCATGAACAGCAAAAATATGTTCTTCAATTTCTTTAGATATCTCTAGCCATTTACCAGTTTCTTCTTCATCTTTGGCAGAACCAGTCAAAGCTTTATAAAGAAGATCCGTACATTTACACCTCAGAGCTCTCACTGCATCCTGCTGCAGACTTGCTTCGCTAACAAGAGGTTTAGGATCTTCATTATCAGTGTGTTGCTCCTCAGACAGAGAAAGCTGATTCATGCTGCCTTCTGCATTGTTACGTACCACATTCTGAACAGTCTGCGAGGGGACCAAAATTTTAGAACTGGTAGCATCTAATGCCTCCTGCTGACATGGTCCTTCAGGCAGTGACTGCTCTCTAGGAACCACATCGAGATGTTCAATTTCCCCTTTCACACACACAGAAACCAACTTTTTAACTTGCATTGACTGAGCACAGTTGTTCTTGTAAAGTGCTTTCCACCTTGATAATAACTGCTTTGCTTTCTTTTTCAGCTCTACTGAAGGGCAGTTCTTGAGTACGAGGTATACAGCCTTGGCAACTTCTGTCCCCTGAAGACACTCTATAGTCATATCAACATCTTCCAGCTCTTTAATATGATCTTCAGCATCTTCAAAATTGTTCTCAGACAGTAGCTTTTCAATACAATGAGCTCTATGTACAATATTTTTCCAGTTAGACATTTTTAGACCTGAAAGCCAAGAAATGTTTATCATATTTACTGAAATTATGACATTAATTAATATTTTCTCTATATTCTCACCAGGTTTTCTTGCTGTTTCACACTATTTTATTTATATATATTACTGGTTTTGACATCTTTTTCATGAAATGATGTACGGTGGAGTTAGTGGAGCAAATGCAAAATGCAGAGGAGCCTGGGTCCTGGGAAAGTGCAAGTGGGCATGCCAGTCTAACCCATGCGAGAAAAACGCTAATGAAAAGAAGACCCCAGGGACTTCCACCAGGGTATGGTTAACAATCTAAAAAGTAGGGTATGGCACTAATTTCTAAGGAAAATCACAATGTTTTGCCAAAGAACTCACTGACAAAGACACTGCCAGCATAACAAAAATGTAATCATATTTGTTGTATGTATGTACACCACAACAAGGAGTTCACAGGGAGATGCTCAACTGCTACAAGAAGGTATGTAGCTCCATAACCACTCAGTGTATTAAATTACAGGTAGACTTGGCAGCAAAGAAACTACACAGAAAGTGCTCTGCTGATAATTTGTCCATGCATACGCTTTTACCCTGCAACAAAGGTGAGGTATTTTGATCTTTCATCGAGGACTATACTTCACAGAAAGTTTCCTCTCAAATACCACAGGGTGAGGATCTGTATGTAAGAAATGGTGCATACAGTCCATGGACATCATCTGCTTTATGGTAGTGGTCCTTGCTCACTGTTATCCACCTGACCAGGCAGCCCACCAGGGTAGCAAGGTGCCCATTTCTGTGGCCAATCTCACATAAGAAAACCATGTGGCTGAAAAAGACTCCTTTGGCTCCACAGCTGTGAAAAGACATTGACCGCTGGGGTGACTAACACAAAGCCTCTGAGGGGAGCTGGACTCCATGCGTTGGCATCTGCAGCGAGAAGGCAGCCATTCTGTCACACGCCCACAGTGAATTACCTTACACTTACTGGACACCTACAGCTGCTGAGAAGGAGCTGATGTATGATAACCCATCACCCCACACTAGAATGCTTTTTTTCTAAGAGGAAGATCTAAGACAACCTGTTTTGGACTTTTTTAACCCTTTACCAGATATATAAAACACTGGTTTAGATTGGATTAAACACAGTATGTATGTTCTACCTTGGGACTTTTTCCACACATACACTATGGCAATAGATTAAACTATTAGAAATATTAAGATCTTCTCAGTCATTCCAAGTTTATGCAACATTAAATCCAAGTACATAACTGTTATGGCAGCAGCTAAATAAACAAACTGAAAACAGAATATGGACACCAAAATATGAACAACGATTGTAAATTAATTTTGGAAATTCAACCACCGAACAGACTACTTATATATAAGTCAAAACAATCACTTCTAAGGGAATGCCTTCCTCAATGTGAACAACAGACAGCAAAGAGGTAAGACCGAGTGACTCCCTTCAAACTTGCTAAGCAAAGCTAGATAAAAGTAACCAGAAAAATAAGCAATCAAAAATATATGGCATAAACAGAACCAAATCCAAAATTAATTATTTCAGTGGAGTGAGATATTCACTGGTAACTGGCAGAAGCACAAGAAACAGCCATCAGAGAAACCACTGAATAAAGGTAATAAATATGCCTTTATCAGTGACAACAGAGAGGCTTCTGTGGGGAAAACATTCTTGAAATGGCACTGGCTTTGTTGAGTGCACCAAGCCTGCAAAGGATTTTAAGAGCCTTCAAGATGAAAAGTAATACATACATCTGAAATACTATGCTAACTACTCAATTATAAATTTCTTCTCAGCTTCCAAATTAAAAGGCAGTGTGGTGGAAAGTTGATCGTGTTTTGTTGCTCTATAAATCAAGCAAGGACTGGATTTACCACCAAAGTTGACAGAGACCATTATTTTACAGGATCAGAAATTAAACAGAGATTCTTGAGCTTACAAAGAACACATAAGGTTATGAAATACTTCATTCTACTACTGCTGGCTTCCTTCAAACAATGAGGCAGATCTCTTCTCTAATACTGGGAATCCTGTGTGGCATTTCATATTAAGCCTGGATGTCCTCTTCTGCTTCTCTAATCAAGGCACAACATGATTTCCTCAGACAACTGCAGAAAACATGTTTTTCATTTTCTTACAGGGAGAAACAAGAAGTTACTGATGCAGTGGTAATACCTGAATGTAATTTCTAGCTCAAGTTCACTGAGAACCTACATACAGCAAAAGCCTGAGTTCTTTCCTGCTCAGACTCCTGTTCCTTGAACTCACAGAATCGGTAAGGTTGGAAGGGACCAGTGGGTCATCTGGTCCCAGCTCCTTGTCCAAGCAGTGTCATCCTGGAGCACATGGCACAGGACTGCACCCAGACAGTTCCTGCATATCTCCAGTGAGGGAGACTCCACAGCCTCTCTGGGCAACCTGTTCCAGTGTGCAGGAACTCGCACAGTAAAGAAGTTCTTCCTCATGTTCAGGCGGAACTTCTGTGCATCAGTTTCTGCCCATTGCCTCTTGTTCTGTTGGTTGGCACCACCGAAAAGAGCCTGGCTCCATCCTATTGATACCCATCCTTTAGGTATTCATACACATTAACAAGGTCCCCTCTCAGTTGCCTCTTCTCTGATGATTCTACTGAAAATCAGGGTTTTGGTGTTTTGTGGAATGATGGCAAAACCTCCAGGTATGTGTATGCTCTATTTTGTAACTTTGTAGAAATAGTGGAAGGCTGTGATACCAAGACATCTGTCAGATCTCTGACTTCTCACTGACAAGGGATTTTTGAGTTTTCCGCTACGACAGATAACAAAATCATTGACTGAAATAAGAGCTACTTTTAAAAAGAATTGAAAAGCATTAAAAATACTCTAGGTAGTCTACAAATATTTATCTCCAGTTCTCAGGTGACAGAAGTGAGGCTTATAGAGCAAAACGACCTGTCCAACCTGGTTTAATAGGGCAGCTGCAGAACAAAGATCATGATCTAACCCTTCAACCCACAGTTCTACCTCTCTGATAATCCCACAGTCCTAAGAAGCTGTTCATAATGTTCAACATTTGAGGGAAAAGAAACAAACAAAAACAAACAAAAAAACCTCAAAAAGATAGAACAAGGAGGAAGCTGGGAGAAGCCTCAACGCTTTCTGAAGAGAAAGCAAGTGTTTCACAGAAACCAAGCTGCAATTCCAAAAGGGAAATTATTTTACCACTTGAGGGAGCTGTTAGCATAGCAAAAGCATGGAGTCTTGTGAAATGTGCATAATGAGAAACTCCAGCCTGTTAAGAAAAAAGATAAAACAACTTCCCTGTGACCTTTAGAAGACTTCACATTTTCAGGGTACCTATTTGTCTAAATTTGGCAAAAGAACCCTGTAAATCCAAAGGTGCTGGGATACAGATGGGAGGGAAAGGGTGCATCCCTTATCTAGCCTTTGTTCTGTACACTGCCCTTTCATTTGACATTTTTTAAATTGGGAATTTGACCACCTTTCTTCCTGATTTAATGCTATTTGGCAAATGCTGCTGAACAAATATTTGTAAGATTAACTGAATCATACTCAGTCAGCACTGTTCTGCTGTCTTCCTAGTTCCAAGGGATAAGAAACCCAAGAAAAAGGATTTTTATTTTCTTATTAAATGAATCATGCATTTTTGCTATTGTAGAGATATAAGAAAAAATTACAAATTATAGTCTCACAATTTTGTGCACTACAAAATAAACACCCTCATCCCTCCTACAACTACACAAGGCATTGCCATCCTGCTTAACTTTAGAAATGCATGAAAACATCCACTTGAATTCCAAGTGTCTCCTGAAGGTTACACGGTAGAGATTGACTCGTACTTTCAATGAGACTCTGTAATGCTGTGCTGGTGAGGCACTTTCTTGCCAAATCATTAGGAGCTCTCACACTGACTGCGTGGTATAACGAGTCACTTGTATACACAAGAATAAATTACGGTGATCAATAAAAATCTTGTCAGTTTGCTCCTAAGGAAAAAAACAATCAGCCTACTTCAGGTTTAAATATAGTCATCCTGTAATAATGCCAAATTGAATCAGAACTTTTTAAAACCGTGAAATAACAGGAGAAAACAAACAAAAAATGCCAGCCCAAGACGTTTGCTGCTAACTGCAAAGTCACCTCCTGGGAAAAACATTTCACTCTCCAAAGCCATTTGGGATAAATGCCTTGTCTCTGCTATGCTCCTTACCTGGTTCGAAGTCACAGCCTATTTTGCCTTAGCACAGCTAACTCCCACTGATAAACCAAGACTTCCAAGTTAGTGTGAATTAATGTCTTGGAAGGGTAGAGAAGGCTCACACCAGTCTTCTTCTCTCTAATCCCAATCTCAGATACAGAGAATTTTTCCCTCCAAGTAATTCTACGTAATCAGAAGAAAATCCAGACCACAGCCAAGATAAATATCAGAAGAAGCCAAGTACTCCTAATGGTGAAATATATTTTCTGCCAAAAAGTGTGGTTAATCTCCATAGCAGAGACGGTGCATAGCACAGTCCTGGAAACATCAGATTTCTTGCTTTGGGCAACTTAAATTGCATATAAACAATGAAAATGATCAAATGCTATTTTAAACTTGGAGCCTAAGAGGAAATCAGAGAATTCTCACAGCCAAACCATTCCTTTATCCTATATCTACAGTGGGAGAGCAGATATCAAAGACATCATCAAGAAAACCTTTTTTAGGGCTTTTATTCCATCTTTGCAAAAATCAGAGCTCTTCCTGCCTCTCAGCAGGACTGCCCTCCGTCCCTAAAAATTTCTGAATTATACAGAAATTAATCTTTGAAGAATAGCCATATGAACAAAGCTAAGTTAACACAGCAACAACTGTGACAATACAACAGTACTATTGCCAGATGTCCGTGACCACTGATAACTCACCAAGAGAGCCACCTCTCGGTCAAAGATCCAAAACCAGCAGAGCATGTGAGCTCAGGATTACTGCAAAACCAGTCCCCCAAAACCTCTATTTTGCTTGCAGGATGCGATTACTGCACTGTCAGAGGCAAAAAGTATCTTTTATTCTTCTGCACACAACAGAATAGAGCTGCACTGAGCAAGAAAAGGTAAATTAAGTAAGAATACTACATAAAAAAAGGTTTCAAGAAATTTTCCAGGACATCTGGTAAAAGAGTTCATGCATAAAGGAGAGTAGTCTGTGAGAGCAACAGCTTTGTCCTGCATCTTTCACATGAGTGACTGCTTGAACTACAGCACTCTCAACTAATCTGTAGTGTCTCTACCCTGTGTCTCTCCCACTGGAACCATTCTCCCACAGCCTTCTTCCCAAAGGATGGAGTTTGCAGGGAAGAGAAGGCAGAGTACATTGCATTCAGTGAGAATGCACACAGTAGCCACTTTTACAAGGCAAATTTTTAATCCTCTTTTGGAGTTGCTTCTCCTAAAATCCCCATTTTTAATTAAAATGGAATTCTTATCTCCTTTAAAAAAGAATACAGTAAAACCCAATAGACTGCATAAGGGAGTTATCAAGACTCAAGGATCAATCCCAAAGTAGAGTTTTCAGCACATTTTTCTATTAAGATCAAACAAACATGCATGGATTTAATGAGACAGGAAAAGCTGCTGCCCTTACCAGGCTGCTTAGCCATTGGCTTCATTTGACCTCAGGATATAAGATAGAGACTAGGAAGAGACTCAAAACACTACAGCTACACCAGACGAGTAACACTGCTGCCTCGTCTAATGGAAAAAAGTAGCAAGAAAGTTCTAGCAGCTCCAGCTGATGCGACAGTGGATACACATATTCCAGCACAGATGGTACTTTACTAATGGGTGCTTTTAATAACTCAGTTTAGAATTAAACTGATTCTCACCGGAAGATACTTTAGCTTTTCCTGTATCTCATCTGTCTTACCCACGTGAATTTTTCTACTGAACTGACTGGTTATCTGAGTTGGACAAACATCTTAAGCCCTAAAAATGTTACAAGTAATGTATCACTTCACTAATTTGAAATCTTTATTTCTATTGGCATGGTTGACCTTTTTAATAAAATACTTCTAAGTTAGGAGTTTAAAAAAATGACAACATTTAGTTTTAACAAGTTACAGATTGCAAGTATCAAGTGGAGGTATTGGCTAATCCCTTCCACACTAGGATAGCGATACAGATTCACAACACATTGTAATACACTATGATTCAATGGGGCAATAATAGAATGCTTATATAGTTCAGAGAGATGCCATTAACAGCTTCATTTGAAATTACATATAAATAATGTGTGCTTCTATTTGCTTTAAAATTTGCACCACCTGACATAAAGAAACACATGGTTTCTTTAACCTACAATCAGATGATTTTTTCAGTATTCACCAACTTTATTCCATGCTTTCAAGTTTGGGCACAAGGTCACACAGATTTTGATGGGGTTCTCTGTTTTTTCAGATTTTTAAGACAAAGTCTTATCAAAGCTGGCAGAGGAATACCTTTTCTCTCAGCCACTTGCTACTACTCGTCAGTATGAAGTACTAGCTGGAGCTTCCAGCAGGTCAAAAGTCAGGCTTTTGACACACGGGATACGTTTTCAGAACACGAACTACCATTTTGGCCATAAGTGACAAATACACATAAGAAAAGAAGAGTGTTGAATGAAATTTAGGCAGGCGATTCAAACAGGATATGGTAGGGACACAGATTGTGACATACATATTTCTCACTAAGTAAGCTGACCTGCTAGAGTGAAGTATACCAAGGGGTTCAGGCTTTCTGGGAGGTTGCACACAATATTTCATAAGTCATGCAGTAATTTTTATTATTATAGAGTAACAGAGTCTCTTGCAAACTAAAGACTACAGCTTATCATATGCACAAAAAGCCCAAGCTTGCTGGAAGGACGTTTGGCATCTTCCCAACATGCCTCTGTCACAGAGAGTAAAGCTTAACCTGGGACAAGCAGAAAATGCTAATACCATTCCCATACCACTACCTACGTTAGTACACAATCAAAACTTCACTGTGTGAAGTGATTTTATTTGCACTTTGTGAAAGGTTCCCTAACATTCATGTTTTTCCAACACATTTTAAAGCAAAAATAATATTATTGTTAAATTTGAAAGACAACACAAAGAATATTTCACTGTTTTCCCACAGTAAGAAGATGCTATAAACGTTTTTCCTCACTCAAGAAACATACCAGGTGATACCAATATGATTTAAGCAGCTGTCATTGTTTAGTGTCATCATTTATTAATTAACTACTTTAATTCAATACAGTTTAGTCTCCTGAACTGTTCACCTGGATGGATGCAAATGATCATATTCATAA
Organism: Aegotheles bennettii; assembly: GCA_013398125.1. Classification (NCBI taxonomy): domain Eukaryota; kingdom Metazoa; phylum Chordata; class Aves; order Caprimulgiformes; family Aegothelidae; genus Aegotheles; species Aegotheles bennettii. Next base: position 164,049 of record VZRW01008225.1, on the reverse strand, counting down.
TTCAAATCACTTAGGACAGCAAACCAGCCAAATAATATTCAGCAAGGCTGCGACATCGTCCAAGGGGAAGCTGGTTTCTTCAACGTACATTAACTGCACTATCTTATAGAGGTAATGCAAACAGTTCCAGTTCACGATGCGTACACTCCCTCTCTCCCCACCACTGGAATTGTATCCGACATCTGGACTGCTCCCTCTACTCAATGTCTGCGCACAAGAAGCATTCATAACACTGTCCTCCAAACACTGGGAAACTGTAACTCAAAAACCCCAGTACACTGAGATTGGCTTATCCATTATAATGCTCCCAGAAGTAACGAACTGTGAGCTGTTCCGTGTTTCTCTTAAGGCTGCAAGCCTCTAGTGTTCCCATCTTTCCTCCACAGACAAAATGATTAGGAGTCTACTTCTTTGAAAAAGAAAGGTTACACTATCACGTACAACATGGCTCCAAGGACCAGTACTCGAAGAAATCAATTTTGAGCATTTATTTGTATCCCTAAAAGATTAACAATGCTTTCCCTGCTCACCTATAATGATGTTCCCTCTCACGTTCCTGCTTGGTATCAGAGCTTTCCTCCACTGTTTTCTAACTTCCTTTCGAACTTCTTGTTCGTTTATCTAGGTAGAATTAATTGGGTGGGTTTTTTAAAATCTACTAAAGTGAAGAACTTGTGAGCAGCAGGTTTAAATTTGGCTTGTGAGGGATCTCATCTAACATTCTTGCACATCCAGTTATTTTTCAGTCTTCATAAATACTTGTATATCCTCTAGCAGATGTACTGATCTGAAATCTGAACAGCCTCAACCTAAACAAAGCTTTCCTAAGGTGGATCTCATATCCTTCTTTCAGTAAGCTTCTGCACTGACACACAAGTCCAACAAAGCAGGCTGGCTTGCAGATAGAAGCCTAAATCAACAAGTAAAAGTGTACTTATGACGTATCTATTCAAAGTACATTTGTTCACTTAAAATCTTAGAAAAAAAATATGAGTAATTTTGGAGAGGAACAAGCAACACTTTCTCTTGAATATATTTCCTTGACAAAATAGCTTTAAAAATTATTCTTATTCATATAGAGCTAGCAAAGACTTCAATTCCAGCATGCTACACGCAAAAATAAATGTTCAGTCTGCAATGTCTTTTTATGGCAAACTATGCTGATAAATTATATAAAAATGGAACATGTAAGAAATAAAAGCATGTTTTATGAACTTTTGTGAGTTTTTGATCATGTGTCAGATGAACACAAACTTTTTATTGCTGTAATGTTCAATTTCTAGTTAAGCCTTGGCTCAATATTATTTCCATTTGTCGTTCCACATACTTATATTAGATATCACTTTATCATCCTTTTACAGGTTTTCCACTAAAAAATTATATAACCTCTTCCCTTTAAAGATAAATCCATTGCATGCAAAAGAGCACATATGTTCCTGAGCCCTCTAGGGAGAGAGCGTATGATATAGTCAAAGGGCATATGTAAGATATTACTAGATTCTGCTAAAATCCCTTCTGCTAAAACACAAATACTTTAGTATGAAAGTACAAAACAACTAAACATTTGGGAGTCTTGATCCAGACACTGATGTACCAGTTGAAATAAGACGTGAAATACTCTTGAAATTAAATGGATTTTTATATATTTAATTACTAAAAACAATACAGCATTGACAAGTGTGAACTTTCCAGCTCCTTTCTATATTTATGCCAGTGTTTGACTTATCTCAGCGTATCAATGCCACATGAAGACTCATATAACAAATACCTAACAAATTCCCATACTACAACCATCACAGGCACCAATCCTGCAATTTTCAAGGTCAGCCTCTCCAAGTGAGTGGGAATTGCAGCCACTTACGACACAAACCAGCAGGGTAACTGCAGCAGCTGGGAGAAGCAGCCCAGATGTGTGGATTTGCCTGAAGGCAGCTGAGGTTTGCCTGAGCTGGAAGCCAGCCGCAGCTGACAGCTCGCCTGGAGCCTGCCTCACGCCACCAGCAGCTGAGCACCACCGCCACCACCACCACCAGCAGCAGCAGCTGACCACCACCACCGCCACCAGCAGCTG
>VZRW01008225.1:113881-161561 GCA_013398125.1 Aegotheles bennettii | reverse complement strand
ACGCCAGCGGCGGGGCCGGCGCCGTTCCCTCCGCAGCGGCCTCAACATGGCGCCTCCCTCCCGCTTCCTGCGCCGCCGCCTGCTTCGCCAACGGGCGGGCCACGGCCGCACGGGCCAGCGGCGCTCGGCGGGCACTCGCCTCGGAGCGTGGGCAGCCCCGCTTGCTCCCGCAGTGGGCGGGAGGCCGGGGCAGGAGCTGACCCCGGGCTCAGCCGGCCATGGTGGGGCGGGGGGCAGCACGTTCAGTGCGGGCTCCTGTGCGGTGCCCCGGGGCACTGCAGGGCTGACAGCACCCCGCGGGAAGCAACAGCCGAGGAAAGAACTTGCTTTCCTGGCAGCCTCGGGTGTGAAGGCTCAGCTTCCACCGGGCCCCCGCCGGGCTTCGGGCCTTGCTCCGTCCTGGCACCTGGCACGGCCGCGGGGTGGGGGGGCACCGGGGGCACGGCCTCCTGCCGTGTGGGAGCTGGGCATGGGCCTTGGGAGCGGGGCTGAGGGAGCACTCGGCCTGGGGAAAGCTCTTCGACTCCTCAGTCTGACAAAACAGGTGATACTCCCATGATTTTAAACTTTAACCTCAGTCCCAACATGGCCTTTCCCAATCGGACACAGCGAGGGGGAGGCTGACACACACCCAGTGGGGTGAATGAGTGTGGAGCTCAGGCTGATGGAGAACAGAAAAAACACTGTCAAACTTCACACTTCCAATGTTGCACTGCATTATCTTCAGTGTAACAAGACTTGGATGGCAAACTGAGCTATTGGTATACACAGGGTTAAAGAAAATAGATATAATAAAACTTACTTCACGGGGTAACAGCTTTTGGATAAAATGAAGTGTGCTGGGCATAGCAGGTAGTGCCATGAGCACCTGAAGGTTGATGGGTTTTAGTTAAAGCAAAGGTATTTATCATTGCCTTTATTGCAATGCTTTCCTCTCATACATGTTTTACATAGGCATTTGAAATGATTTTGTACGAGATTAATACTTACGGAACTTGGGCTCTACAGCAAATGTACAGGTAATTACAGTAAAAAATCAGTGTGTTTTTTTTAATAAATATTTTTGGGGTTTATTCACTAATGAGACCCGTGTTGCCCTCTGGTGACAGCAAACTGAACTTACCTCCCTGAACTTGCCGAATGCTTTTCAGCATATCATCTACAGCAGGCACACCTTTTCCTCCCTGTTTTCACATGATGAACATCACCAGTAGTAATCACACACAAAAAAAAAAAGCCTTGCATTGTTGTATAGGATGTAAAAAATCACATAAGCAATTTGCTATGTGATTATAATGAACCAGTGCTCGGTGCTCATTGGTGTGTGATATCAAACCTTTCCTTACAAGTGCTGTGGTGGTTGCGTTATACACTGATAACTGAATAACCCTAAATAATTGCCAATTCTGTTTAATGCTGAACTTGCAATGTATTTATGCCAAACTCGTGAATTCATCCATGATTGAACACGTGGTGCAGTGGTTAACTCGGGCTAGCTGGAGGTCACGGCTGAGATCAGGCTTCCTTTTTGCCTTGTCTTTGTGGCTCGCACAGCAACAGTGTGGGACAAAACCTATCCCAAAGAGTTTGCAGTTTTATGTAACCAGAGGTGAAGAATTTGAAGCAGATGACAACTGTCCGGAATTGGCACAATAAAATAGTAGCAGAGCAGGAACACAGTCCAAGCCTTACAAGTCCAAATGTGGCATGTCATCCAATGACCTGTCTGACATATTTTTAAGTATTTTTGCAGTACGCTTGCATCATACCTCAGCAGCTATCATTGCAATATTCAAGAGTTCACTGATTAGTCTCAGTTTGGGACTCCCAGGATAAGGCTCTTGAATGCTAGTTTTCTTTAACCTTTCTCTATCTGTTACAATTGTGAGCACAGTACATGTAGGATTCCTTATATCCTCAGCTGAAAGTGCCTTGCCTGCTGCAGAGGCAGGAAGGCACAAGAAGGAGCATGACTTGGTGCTGGTGCTTAGCCCTCCTTTGAGCAGGGATCAAAACTGAGGATGCCCCTCCTGAAGGGGGGTTCCTCACTCAATGGACAGCTCGGGCATCTCCATTAAATCATCTTTGATCTAATGAATAAGGGATCATTATTCCAGTTTCCCATTTATAAAAAAGGCAATAATGCTTTCTCAATTACCCCTGAAGTAAAACAAAACAAAAATATGATAAAAAGATATATATTCATTATATTCATGCGTATGTGTACATGTGTGTAATTATATATATGTACATCTTTGTGTTTGAATGGTTTTCCAGGATGAAATCAGTGGCACTCCAACAGTGACAACTTCCTTAAGACTTCAGTATTGGCTGTGACAAGTATCTGCTTCTCTAAAAACATAGGCTTCTGTTCAACAAAATGAATAAAGTGTCAAATATCCACAGAACTGGCTGGAAAGATGTGGTCAAACAATGGTAAGGTTCTTGCACAGAATAGCATCAGTTTCAAATAATCTTCCCTACACAATTTTTTTTTCTAAAACAATGGTTCTATTTAAAGAAAAGCAAAAACAAAACAAAATGGGTGGGCATTGTTCATTCTATAAAATGATTTTTTATATTTTTATTTAATTTTTAAAATTCTGGCATATCATAGTCATAACAGACCGCTGTTTTATCATGCAATTTACTGCTTTGTCATATAGCTCCACAGTGGTACAACACATCATTTTGGATAGACTATAAAAATTTGACATTCTTGAGTTTAAATGAGCTGTAGGTTTGCATTTTCTGCATGTGGTATACATAAAATACAACTTTAGCGTAAGAATATGTGTGAACAGTTCTGGTTTGCCGTCAAGCAGGAAACAGCCTGCAAAATTGCCACAATTAATTTTTATTTATTAACTTATACCCATATCTATGAAAACGATCACAGTCACTGAAAGCAGGACAGTGATAATGCAGTTCCTTTTAACGAAATAAAAAGCTTTTTTTAATGAGTTTTGAAGATGATGTGTATTGATACCACATTAGCAATGAAATGCTGCAGAGATGTACTCCCATTCATAAAATATTTGCGGTGTAGTTATTTTTTAAAAAAATATGTGTGAGTTCCCTTAAAGTCTTGTTTCTTCAATTTGTTTTACAAAGGATAAGCTTTGGTCTCTTTTTTTTTATTGTCCATTATTGGAATTGTAACAACTATCTCTTCAGAATAGCTCAGGCAAAATGTGTAGTGGCGGGAAGGACTGACGGACAGACATTTCCTCTAAAATCCTTCAGTACAGGCACTGGAGCTGTGGTTTGAGCTTTCTGAAACCTTGTTCACAGGTAATGGCAGCAGCTGTTCCTTATGAAATGGCATCAAGGAAATTGTATCCTCCCTGAAAACCTGAAAGGGAACTGGCAAATGGTCCCTTGCTAGAGACAGTCCTAGACAGGCAGGCAAAGTCAGCGTCAGCTCTCCGTAACACCAGCATAAATCAAATTGTCTGTAGTGAAATCATATGAGTAAAAGATTTATGTAAGCATGGCTAAGAACAGAAAGTGTCTCCATATCTTCAGCAAAAAACTTGAACGCCAAAGTTGTGATAAATTAAATGTAAAATGTTCTTGCCTCCTGACAGAAAATCAGAGAAAGGCAAGATTACAAATATCATGCTCAGGGTTTTTGTGAGTAGGGGTCTTTCTAGCCTGTGGGTGTGTTTTTTACTATGTTAATGCCACCCTAGTAGGTGAATCTCATTAAAACTACTTGTGCCCAAGGCTGGAGTCGGCCCACAACTGGTTCTCACCAAGATAAGGGGTAGGAGTACTTTCTCATCCCTTCCATCTGTCTAACAGGCCCATGTCTCAAGAATGGCCTGTTGACTACCAGGGGTAGGTTTTTTCCTTCAGTTCTCATTATCTTGGTGTTATGTGGGCCCTGTTTCATTTTAAGTGTCTGTGTGTGTGTTTTTTTCCCAAAACAGGTGTCTCTGTGTTCTCTATTATGTGCGTTTTCCTAAATTCTACTACTTTCAAGTAAAACCTACATCACTATGGCATTCAGTTAGTGGTCCCCTGTTATAGTTCTTTCTGGAGAGTTTTCTTCATTTTACGTTTTCTTTAGTTTGAACATTATCTTGTCAATAAGTCTAGAATTTATATTGCTTTTAAAGTTCCCAGAAAAAAAGCAAAATCTGTCTATGGTCTAGACATACGATTCAGTTCATGAAAAGGCTCCTTACCATTTTGCTAGCAAGTAAGGAGGAAAATTACATAACACGAATGCTATTAAGTGAATCAAATGATGAGCAAAGTGTTTGAAACAATCACCTCTTCCTCCATCCTTAATGATATGTGGAAGAGAATATACACAAATTCTACACAAATCTCATGCCCGTAGACTGAAAATCCAAGGATTGGGCCATACTTTGGGATTCTGACAGATTTCATTTTGTGAGAGTACCTCCCCTCACAGCATTTTAAGTGTATTCATTGACACAAAGAAATAAGTCTTGGGTGGCTATGTGTTTCAACAGTCACTTTCAAGTTTTTGGGCTCTCATACAGTTTTGAGAGATCAGGCCCTGAATTTCCTTAGGCCTGCTTTGAATTGCTGCTGTTATGTGTGATCAGATAAAACTTCAGAACTGGGAGACGGGTGAGCTTGGCACTAGCACTGCCCACCTCTCCTGTTTATGGCTGCTCAAGCTGTTTATTTCCATATACCCCAGCCACAGTGGGTTAAACCCACTCCAGCTTGTCCTTGGGCACTGGGTAGGACACTCCTACAGCTGCCACCCACCAGCTAGTCTGTGACATTCATGTCTTCATGCACTGCAAAGCCGAAGCCTCTCTCCTACCCCGTGTCTTGAAACAGTGACAGCAGTCAGCTTTTGGCTTGACTGTCTTGAACCACAAAGGCAAACTTTGTCACCTTGCTGTTCACACTGTTGCTGACTTTTCAATAGCACACATAGTTGGGCCTCCCTGCCTTTAGAAAAGATGGCTGTTTATTTTAACATTTTGGCAATTTCAAAGAAGACAACCAGGGCTGCCATGCATTTACATCCTAGGCAAGAAGGTGATGTTAATGAGTAATTCACTGTAAGTGCCCGTGTGGCTTTCTTGAGTACAGGATCTGCTCTAGCATTTTTAAAATCTGCTGTGAACGTTATTTAGTTTAAAATAAAATTAGTGTTTGAGGGAAGAATAGGTTTTGGGGTTTTTTTTAGAAATATATTCCTGATCACTTTAAAGCATGTATTTCTCAAAGTTTTTAATCATTATTTTCTATCATCTTATCAAGTTTGTGACTTCTGTTTTTTTATGGTGTTATATAATTGTAAATTGAGTCACGTTTTCAGGGGAGAAGACAAATCCTGATGCAGTACACAAAAATTTCATGTGTTAATCTATCAAGTACAGGAAGAAAACCAATAAACTGCAGTGAGTCAAGCCACAGAGATTTAATGTTAAATTGATATCAGCCTGAAATCAAGGGCCGGATTCTGATTGCCTGCTTTACCTGCCTAAATCAGATTTACTGACTCCACCCCAGAGGTGTCCAGTTCAGCAAAGAGATTTTGGGCATCAAAGCACCAATTTTCCCTGTACAGCCAGGAGAAAGCAATGGAGCAGTGCAGTCAGCTCTGGAAGAAGATTTAAAGTGCCTGAATGAGCTTCCTGCTTTGCAATTGTCTGTATACAGAATGAACAGCGGCAAATCAAACATGCCACCTTCCCTATGCTACAAAAAGTGGGGTTGCTGCATGCAAGCTGCCTCCTGAAAGTGGTTCCTGGAGAATTTTGACTTCTGAACTCTGCCTGGGAGTCATTTGAGAGAATGCTAGGAGTTGGACCTTGTCAAAGCATGCCTGTGCCAGTGCTTCTGCACAACATGCAACTTATTGGAGAAGCACCATCTTTGCATGGAAGGAAAAAGAAGTTTATGAAGAAAAAATAATTTAATGCTACTTTAGAGCAAGTTTAGGGAGATGCTGTTTCCTTTAACTCGAATCTGTATTTATATTGGCATCAAACACATTGGTTGTTTATAATAAAATGTATTGTTCCCAATGATATTTAGCGCTTTCATTTTAAAATTAATTGATAAATCACTTTAAATGTGGGATTAAATTTAGCTATGTTCTGAGGACCTAAAAGAATCACTATTCAAATGTTTCTCAAATCTGTCTAAGGAGAATATTCTTCTCAGGGGTGTATTTTAAATAGAAATTGGTATTATGCGTTACTGAATCACTGACAACTAAAGTTTCCCCAATTAAAAAATGAACACTCAGTGTTTTCTCAACAGTTCTATAATGTGCCCTTCTTGAAGATCTGGCGTTTGGAAGGGGGAGGGTGAGAGAGACTGAATGTCTAACTCTGTTGAAATCAAACTTTAAAGTCAAGTATTTGAGAGCTTAATAACTATCAAAATTAGAGATTCTTTTCCATCAAAAATCCTTTGCTGTGATAAGCTTTTGCGTAACAGTAAATTATTATCCACACTTTCTTGTCATTTACCTTTTCATCAGTATATTGTCATGAATTTCAATACCTCCAGTGCATGCAGGTGTATGACTCTGTCCTAAAAAACAAAGCAATTATGAAGTAAATATGAGTGGCAGTCAGTTGCTGAAAGTGTCTCTTCATTGTCTTCAACTTCATGATCCTTAAAAATTGCAGTGGGGAATCCTTATTTAATGTACAAATATAGCATCTAATTGCTGGAAAATGTTTTAAGTTCCTTTCAGTTGCAGGTTACAAGATAATTATCTTATGGGAACATGCCTCAGCATTTCCATGTATTCAAGGCTGACAAAATGAAACATCTCCTTTAATTCTTTTGGCAGTTGAAGGAAAGTGATTGAAACCTTTTGTTATACAACCTTTAAGATTAAGTGATCACATCTCTTGAGTAGTTTTTGAAGGATGTAACAGAGATTTCCGTAATTAGCTAGAAGCTCTTTTTTTTCCATTAACTTGTAGGCAGAGTACCGTCTCCAAAGTTTGTTATCAGACTTAAGAGTTGTAAATGATGTTACCAAAGTTCAAACAACTTCATTATTGCATACTTCTAACATTTTCAAATACTCCCTGTGCAGTTTCCTTGCTGTCTAAAATAATGAAGCAGTCAATGGATTTCACATTTCACAGCAATGGAAAACTGTCAGGAAGGTTTTGAGGCATTAATGACTGTGGGTGTAATATGCCCTTTAACTGTTTTCATCTGGAGGAGAAACACATCGCTTTTGCCCTGAGCAGTTGCATCTCGTGAATGAACACTGCAAACAGCACCAGTTAATTTGCTGATGCGCTGATGTGGTTTGTATGATTGTCTGTACATAATGGATTTATTTTGTTGCTTCTGCAGAAGCTATCTTTGAATTTCTTCACAACAAAGAAAGGTCTCAGTTTTGCTCTTCGGATCTTACTGTGATAGAATTGTTTTTATGATCTGCTGCGATGCAAGCTATCATGTATCTGACAAACCATTGCAAACAAATGAGAAACAACTTCTGTATCTACTACAGAAAGCCTTATGGCAGGTATTGCAATCGGTACTGATCTGTGCAAATCATTTTCTTACTCATTCGATGAAACGCAAAATCTTTTCTTTTTGTCTTCTGGATGGAATGCTACTACTGAAGTAATTGTCACAGCCTTGAGTTATGGTGGGCTACAATTCAACCAACAATGAATAAATATCAGCATAGCTGGCTCTGCATCAGACCATGTTCATTGTGTTTACTCTCTATTGTTTGCGTATTTTGCAAATAGTCTTTAGATATTATGCCTTACACAGGCAGTATTTATCTTTCTATGCCAAATAACTGCACATGCAAGAAGTGCCTAGGTGCCCTTTGCTAGGTGGACTCGGTTTGCGCCACATATGTATTTCAGATATCTCATTTGCACTGTAGTGCTCAAGACTGTAACAATTCTTAGGCTTCTTAGGCTTTAGGGGCACTGTGTACGTGTAAATTACTGCTGTCTGAAGCTAGACACAGAATTTGATTTCAATAAAATTGATCTTTCATTTTCTCAGTCTTCAGTAAGGGCAGTTCAACTTCAGAGAGTCAGATGAGGAGGAGTGAGTCGAGAAAAATAATTGTTTCACTTTCCTGCCTCATTGTGACCAGGGTCTTCAGGCATCCCAAGATCACAGTCAGCGTCCGATCCGCTACTGAGGGAACTTTCCCCTCTCTTTGAAACTCAGTTTTTGCCCTGAGATTAAAGAGCTTGGTTTTCTCAAGTCCTTATTCTGTAATTTCCTCAGCATTTCCAAAGACACCAGGAAAGAAAATCATATGTCAAAGCTGAAGCCCGTGTTAAATTCTCAGAGCACCCGTTTCGTAACACAAATCGGTTCTAACAAGGAACAAGCATTTCCTGATTACATAGCTATTGTAAATTTCCAGACATTTCACAGAATCACAGAATCTAAGGGGTTGGAAGGGACCTCGAAAGATCATCTAGTCCACCCCCCCTGCCAGAGCAGGGTCACCTAGAGTACATCACACAGGAACGCATCCAGGCGGGTTTTGAATATCTCCAGTGAAGGAGACTCCACAACCTCTCTGGGCAGCCTGTTCCAGTGCTCTGTCACTCTCACAGTGAAAAAGTTTTTCCTGATATTTACATGGAACCTCCTATGCTCCAGTTTAAAACCATTGCCCCTTGTCCTATCATTAGTCATTACTGACAAAAGCTTGGCTCCATCATCCTGCCCCTCACCCTTTACATATTTGTAACCATGGATGAGGTCACCCCTCAGTCTCCTTTTCTCCAAGCTAAAGAGACCCAGCTCCCTCAGCCTCTCCTCATAAGGGAGATGTTCCACTCCCTTAATCATCTTAGTGGCTCTGCGCTGGACTCTCTCAAGCAGTTCCATGTCTTTTTTGAATTGTGGGGCCCAGAACTGGACACAATACTCCAGGTATTTCCAGTCTTGCCCTTCTCTCAGCTGTGTGCAAAGTGCAAAAATATTGTGTTTCAACAAGAAATGTCTCAATCATACCTGACCCCTTTCATAGGTGCAATTCAAGGTGTTTGAGCTTTTGTAGTAATTTTTTGTTAAAAAGCTGAGGTTTGTATAGGCTGAATTCTTCAAGGTTCTGTAGTGTCATTCTATAAAATTCTATTCAGTTGTTTTGGATGTCCCCTTCTTCATACAAGAGTGTCACTAATAAACAGTGAGCAGTCAGCCTAGAAGGGGATACAGAGCTAACCAAGAGGAAAATGTACACATGCACGTTTAACTGAATATGCCTGAACCAGGGCTTCTCCATGGGCATCTCTGTTCTCTTGGGATTCAGACTGCTAGGTACTTTCAGAAGAAAACATGAGACAGAAGAAGATGGTCTTGTCCTCCACAGCATTGTCAGTCAACTTCTTTTCAGAAAAGGTGGAACCTGGGTTGTAGACCATCCTCAAACATGTACGTGTACGTATATGTGTACATGTACGTGTACGTGTTCATGGGCAAGCATGGTGGAAGGTGGCAGCTCCTAGTTTGTGGGAGAAGGTTCTGCTCACTTCCCTGCTCCTGGGCATGGTGGATAATCTTCATGCATTTTACTGAAGTTTGAAGGGACATGAAGGGACTTGCAACAAAGATGTTTTTTTCAATTGTGTAAGAAGGAGCCTTACTGTGTGACCACTGTGTACTGCAAAATGGAAACTGTACTTTCACACCTCTGTGGGGTAAAGTAGGCCTGCAATCCAGCAGGCACCAGTTTGTTCCTTAAGGTCAGTATACAATGTGAAGTTTCTTAGGTGCTAATAATGGGCCATTCTTTTTTTTTTCCTTTTTTCAGTGCCAGTTGGTAACATCATCTGTTAATGTTGAATATTAAATGCTTATAAAACTATAAAGAGATCATTCTAAACAGTGATTTGTGTGACTCAAAGACACTGATGACAAACAAGGTGTTTTACATACTTTATTAGTAATGAAAATATTCTTCAAAGACATGACTCCACTTACAACTTGATTAGCTCAAGAAGAAAATAAAGCTCTTTCCTTTCCTCTCACTTGTTGAATAGATTGAATATCTACACACATCTTAGTAGTAACATCTTAAATACTGCTTTACTTTCTTGTGGAGCAGAAGAAATGAAATAGAAGACTTAAGAATAGCCTTGAAAAGGACTTTAAGGAATGCATGTAGAATTTGTAAAAAAAAGCTAGACAAAAAATACTTTAGAGACCCTGCCCTTGAATTATAAAATACAGTAGTGCTACACTCAAAGCATGTATTAGAATAACTCATTAAAAAGTGTACTCTGCATCTTGCACGTCAGTTTTTCTGTTTGCATTGCGGCATTTAGTTCAAGGCACAGTTTTTATGGTTTTGGGTTTTTTTATGCAGAAAATGATACAAAAATACACTACTAGTAAGGCAAATATTAAAAATAGGACTAAATCCAGTATACTCAAATATCCATTATCAGATATCTTCTGGGCATAGACCAGAAATTAGTATAACATTGTCCACTCCAATTTCTCCAGTTTTGCCTTTCCCACGTTCTGATTCAAAAGTGACCTGCCATAAGAAAAGAGATGTATTAACAGTGAAAATGTAGTTTATCCAACCACTTAGCAACTCTTAATGTTAAACATTATCTGAGGAATGTTTTGTCGCAATACAGGACTTAATGGCTTAAATCCTTGCAGGTTTCAGAGCTTCCAGGTATTATTTTAACTAGACTGATAATCCTCTGCACAGATTTACAAAACTAAATTGATTCCTTTAATAAGATTACTTCTTTTAATTGTACAAAGAAAATGCAAATTGAGTGAAATCCTATTACAATAATGTAGTTTTATCACAGTATGTCATGTTAGTGCATTTAATTTCTTGAAGACATTACAACTGTTCATTTCGATCTCTTCGGATTCTTAGATTTTGGGTGTATATACTATATCTATTTACTTCCTCTCTATATAGAGTATGTATATATGTAGTATAATTATGTATACTATATAGAGAGAGTAGGTTCGTTTTTATGAGCAGGATGCCTGGGTTTTTGTTTTGTAGTCTGATTCTCATTTATGTTAGGGCTTTTCTACATCATTCCAGCAGCTCAAAGAACCTTGAAAAGGGCTTGCATTTAATTTACACTCACAGTATTCAATTATATGGTAGAAGCCTTTACACAGCACTGAAAACATTCAGTCACATAAATGAAAAGCAGGCCCTAGAACTTCAAGGAGAAACTTGCTGACATCCTGATAGAGGCAGTTTTCAGGCATACATCAGTGCACAGCATTCCCTGTTGGGTACTGTGTCCTGCTCCTAAGGTGATTGCCCACCCTTGATTATACATGATGTCTCCTTTTGCTCTAATGGTCTGGTTTGGTGTGGTTTGAGAACACCCTTTTCTATGAAACAGAAAATTTTTATTTCTCCAGGCATGTATGTATGCTTCTGTTGCATGAGATATTCAGGAGAGATTTTGATTGCCTGTGTTAATTTATGATCTGATGCAGTTTTTTTACAAAATGACAGGATTACTGGCATCAATGTCCTAACCAACTGGGGTAATTCAGTTCTGAAATTACAACCAGAAATTGCAACCTTTTCTGCTTCCTAAAATGTGTGCTCCTGTTTCTCCATTTCAGATAAGCCTTTCAATTGCCAGTAAGCGATGACTGTAAAACAGTTGGTGGAACACTTGAGGATTAGGAAATTAAGCTGTTGTGTTGGTTATGGCAGTTGGCTTATAAATTGTGTTATACTTACACTGTTGGTTGTTTCAGCCCCCTGAAATATCTCTATTTTTCCAGTTCTCCACCTTTCATCTTCTCCTTTGTTCTGCTCCCAGACAGGAGCAGTTTTTTTGTTTGCCAGGAACACTCGAAGTTTACCCACTCTCTCACCAGCAAGCCGATAACTGAAAATCAAGCAGTAGCTGCTCTTTGGTTTGAGGTCGGTGAGGAGAAGTTTTAGACGCCCCATATCCTTCTTGTGGCCCACAAAAGCTGGAACTGCCATGTAGTACCCATCGCCTTGTAATAAAACCAAAGGAAAATTGCATCTTTAAAGGACTTCTGTTATTTATTAGCAAATTGAATACACATTTGCTAAGAAAATACCTGGATTTTTTTTTTTTAAAAATCAGACTGTAGAAAAGCAGCAGGGAGTGTACTTTGTAAGGAATAACCTTGTTGGACGTCAGATCAGTTTGCAGAGGAGATGAGTTCGTATTTCACTGGTAATTACAGTCACTCTTCCTTGCACTATCTTTCAAAGGCAAAACCGTCTATCTCAGTTTTTCAAATGCAACAGCCTGAACCATGCTGCTGTGCCTCTGTTTTCAGACCATTTCCAGTACTTGAGCTAGTTCAATACTCTCTCTGCTGTTCTCTTGAGTGATGACAAACTCCTGAAGGACCTGATAGCTTATTCCCCAAATCTCGGAGGACCAATGAAAGGACAGAGACACACAAAGTGATAAAGGGATAAAAACATCCAGGCCCATAAATAAAATCAGTGGCAGCAGATGTAAGTTTGGGGAGACAGGCTAAGGTCAGGATAAGGTCTTCCTGGAAGTGACAGCACAGCAAAGGGACTTTGGGTAAAGGAAATATATGGAGCAGGAGAGGAAGGATTAGTGAAGAAAGTCTGGGATGCAGAGACTCCAAAGAAAGAGGGGAGAATGCGTGTGTAGGAACTGGAGCCACCAGTCCCTACTGCAGCAGCTTCTGCAACATTTCCCATGCCACAGGGAAACACATCCTTTCAAACAGGTTTCTTCAGCTACACGTTTTTACATACACCAGCACAGCAGTCACACAGTGCACTTGTGGAGCTCCTTCCCAGGTTTTAGCAAGCCTGCAGTTGGCACCAGGTCAGGTATCAGTTGTTCTTGAATAGCCCCCTGGCCTTAGCTCATTCTGAGGAATGCCATCACTAGTTTGTCTTGCAGAATTTGAGATTTCTGAGCAGTTATCACAGAGCTGTCTAAAGCTGTCTACCCACGTGAGTGACGGCATTGCCACATCCATCTAAGTGACAGATGTGTAATTAAATGCCCTACATGTCTTTGAGAGACACAATATGTAACTAATAAGGTTTCCATTGTCTTGTACCTTACAATTCTGAACAGTTATAGTCTAATAATTTTTCTCATCTTTGGATTTGTTTGTGTTGATGTTGCTGATTACCAGTTGCCACTGAATATTTCCACTCCAAGCATTCTCTGCCTCCTTTATCTTTTATAAAAACAACCCACTGATAGGGAAGCTAATTCTTGATTCTGATTTCCCCTCTGTCCCCTTTTTTGGAAGGGGTGAGCCATCAAATCCAAGAATAGCTAGAGGACAGATATGTAAGTACCTCTATCTCGATCAGCAGGATTCCAGTCAAAGTCATCATCAGCATCTTGTTTCCAGTCACAGACCCCTCGACTGAAGCTGCAATCAACTGAAAAAAAAAATTGACAAAGGAGACTCAGAGATAAGAGGAGCACTGTATCATAAGTACTGCTAAAAAGAATTTGCTCTTTATTCAACCAGTTATGAATGTATAGGTCATTCTAAAATCATCTGCAATCTGAGTTCAGATAGTGTTGACTTAGATTAAATTGCAAAAAAAACCCCATCAGAATTTACATGGTAATTCTTTCTTTAAGTCACAGAAAAAGATGTTGTGTCTTTTTACTGCCAATCTCCTATCTGCACGTGAGTTTCTATGCTGTGACTTCTGCATACTGAGTACCTGCTGATTGCCAGGTATAGTTGGAGGTGTTAGTTTTGAACTCTAGCATAATGAATGGTTTGGGATCTGCCAACTTTAGAGCTTTCCTCTCTCCATCTGTTACAATGCTGTAGTTGTAATCAGCTGAGATGCTCAAACCCCAGTTCTTTCAACTGAAAAAGAGCAGCTGTCCTCCTATGAGATGAATATTTAATGTCAGCATTGGATACTTGCACTACCCAAAGCTGGTAGTCCAAATCAGTTGACCTTTAGAGCATGCTGTAAAAAAAGGGTATCACCCAGAGCACACCACAGCCTTTGTGACTGTGCAGATGAAAAGCATTACATGTTTATAGAGAAAGAAACACTGTGCAATGCAAGCATGACAGATCAGATTAAGAATCATACATCAGCCATTGGAACTTTCTCAGAAAGGCATGATGCCTTCTTGTTCTTCTTGTGTGTTGCATCATGACACAGAGAAGTGCTGTTTGTTGCATTTAGAAATCATTACTGTATAAATCTGTTGTTTCTGAGACTATAGCTTTCTGAACTGGAAAAAAAACCCCAGTATCTCATCTTTAATGTCAGCCAACATGTTTGCTTATTTTGTTTTAAGATTTGGATGCATTTGTCGATTGTTGTTCTAAAAAGAATCTTAGCTATGGTGAATCCCAGCATTTCAGCCCCTGCCCACTTGGCTCCCCAGAGGATGCTGCTGCCCTGTAAATGCATCAGCTCAATACAATCTCTCAGTCCCCCCCTTTTGGATTTTGCTTTTTTCCCACCAGGAGAGAGGGGGAGAGTGCCCTTTGATCTGCCTTTATGTTGTGCTTTGACCAAAGCTATGCTGTAATCTGTTGCAGTCCCCAGCAGCCAGCAAAGTTTCTGCTTGAAAATGTGTGAAGTAGTTTCCTAAGACGTGGCAAAAGCTTTAGTTGTGTGCATAAATTAACAGGTCTTGGACCATATATGCTCCCCTGACAGATTTTACAGCAATTTCTTAATGTGAGAAAGAACAGGTAGTATTATCTTACTCCACAGGACTTAGTGATGAATTGGGAAAGATCAGAAAATCATAGGCAGGCTATTTAAGATTTAGGGTAAATATTTATTCAGTCTTATTCATGGGAAACTCCTATTGACTTCTGAGAGTGGACCGGGAGAAAAAACAAGAGAATATGACTGAAGGCCATTGGCATATGGTTGCATACTATGCAATGTTCTAACACGGTTTCATTTTCTAGACAACAAAAATTACTTTCTTTTGTCATGACTCTGAAATAAATCAAGTGAAATTCAATTGTACATCAAGTTTCAATGTGGGGGGACATTGTATACCTTGTTTATAAAAAGTTAAAGTGTATTTTGAAAAGGACACCAAAAAAAGCTGCTCACATTGGAACTGGTGGCATGGTTTGGCCAGATACTGTCTCTAACACACTCACCAAACCTCTGTTTCACATTAAAGGCTTCTAAACTGATTTTGACTTAGCTAATAAAGGTTGTAATGGAAACACACAATACACAGGAAAATACTGTAAGATAAAAATAATCTACCTTCTTGCTCTGGTCTTGACACCGGAACTTTCCTCTGTGTCAAGGGAGGGCTGAAGGCAGCTGCTTCTTTCACCTTGGGAACTAGAGAAAACAACTTGTCAAGTGCCAAGTCATCATGGGAAGAGAAAAATGGAACCTTTTATACCAATTGTCTTAATTTGTATAAATAACTCATGTATGTGTCTTCCACTCTACCACCAAATTTACATTCCTAATCCCAGTTAGATACTAACTCTGAATTTAAAAATGTGTTTAAATAGCTGTTTTTCACAGCACTGCACCTTCTATGCTGTGAGCAATGGAGCTTCATGATTCACAAGGTCATAAAACATTGAACATGATCTTCCTTTGGTGTGGTGATCTGCCATCATCAGGTAAAAAAATCATCAAGTCCAACTCCTGTCCCTGTGTAGGACACCCCAAGAGTCACACCATGTGTCTGGGAGTATTGTCCAAATGCTTCTTGAACTCAGGCAGGCTTGGTGTTGTGACCATTTCCCTGGGCAGGCTGTTCCAGTGCTCAATCACCCTCTGGGTAAAAAACCTTTTCCTGATATCTAACCTAAACCTCCCCTGATTCAGCTTTTTCACGTGCACACACATTTGTTCAGAGGGGAGCTTGTTCCAGTGAGTTCCACTGAGCTAGGGCTTTCCATCAAAATACTCCAACATATTCATAGTTGTAAGCAGATACTCAGTTTTAAGAATATACTTACAACCCACTACAATCCAGAGCCTCCTAGCACCATAAAGACTATACCATCTACTTAACTTTCTTCTCCTTCAAAATTGTCAAAAATTGCTCTGTGTCTACACCAGAGAAAACAGACACCAACAAAGAGGCCCTGGAGGCATTTCCAGAGGTGCTGAATTGAGCTGAGAAAGGAGACTCCTACAATCTTAAAAGCTTTCTGATGAATTGCCAGGAGCGTGTCCTCTCTTGTTGCCCTTGCAGCCATCTAACCACCTGGCCCATTGCTGGGCCACCACCCCTCACCTGGATAATATTCTTACTTAAGGCAAGGATTAATATCTCTTTCTTCAAATTAACATATGTCTACATATATACATTTAGGAATAGGCACATAGAGATTAGGTGTAAAATTTACTGTCATGCCATAAACTTGGCCTTGTAGTTAGTGAAAGAGGCTCCAGCTGTGAAAACGCTTGCCAAAAGGAGGAGAGCTATTAAAATATGATCAGTTTTGGAGAAAGTGGAGTGATTTAACAGAAGACAACAGCTGCCAGAATGATTTATTTACTGAGTTACTGAATTACACTTGAATTATTTGAGGGATATACATGCAGGTGTAGCTGTGTCCTGCAGATGCTTCAAGTGAAGAACTATCATGCACATAAAACGAGCCAAATTTTGTATCCAAATCTATTTTTGTTTCAGTCTCAGGCATTACACTCAGGTTCACCACGTATTGGAAGATATCAACAGCATATTATGAGAAGCTGTGAACTTCAGCTTACTTCTTGGAATGTGCCTACATTTTACCTTGAACCACCACTGGACATAGCCAGGATCCAAGGTTTACCCCCTCCTAAATACTAGGCAGGAGTCAGGATTGCTCTTTTCAGCTTTTCTGTTGTGAAGTAGTGCTTGCAGAAAGACAGTCTCTGTCTCATGCTCCCTAAGAACATACTCTCACCAACAAAAGCTCACATACATTCCACTTTCATCACAGCAGTCTATCCTTCTTTCTGTACTGCTGGTGTGCACCCATCTACTTAGCAGCAGCACTAGCTACTAAATTATCTCTACATATAAAACCCTTCATATCATGGTGCCCTACGTTCTTAACTGCTGATGTCATCATGGTACTTTTACTAAGTAAGATGGGTTGATCTTATGAGCAGGAATAGTGGCAGAGAGAACTAATGCCCAGATCTTCAGAGGTACCTATGTGACTACCTACCACAAATTTCCACAGGAGTTGTGTCTATGAATGTTTGTGATCATAGAATCATTAAGGTTGGAAGAGACCTTCAAGATCATGCAGTCCAACCACCTACCTACATCACCACTAAACCGTATCACCCAGCGCCACAATGACAAGCATGAGCATTAGCAAACTGGTGACATTCGGGTCCTGAGAACAGCCACTTTGTCACTGACACAGGTCCTGGCATCCACAAGAAATTCAGTGTTGCTATCTGCAACATATATCTGAGTATTGCCCCTGTTCTGAGAAGGGGGAGTCTCTCTGAGCCATGTTAGATGCAGTTTGTCAATTGTATTATATATCAGGAACTGCAGCAAGGAAAGAGACTTTTTGCAAAATAGAACAGCTTCGGCCAGCTTTATCTGGCTGAAAGTGCTTCCATAAAAAGTAACAGGACTCACATAAAACAACTCTGAATCTGCTGAGGATGTCTGCAATCATAGAAACACTTCTTAGCAATAACCTCAGAAAACAAGAAAGTAGTCCTGAAAAGAAGCATTGAGACATTGTTCTAGTATAAAGGTGCCTAAATGGGGTGCCATGAACCGGGCTTAGAAATAAATTTATACGTGAAAGTAGAATTCCACTCACTAAACACCAGGCTTCCAGGGAGCACGGTGCATAATGAAATAGATGAGGTCTGAGAGCCACCTCCTAGACATCCCCCCTGTCAAGGGACTTTTAGATAGCTAGATATATAACAGACTGCCACTAAAAGATATAGGTAAAGAGCTAGTTAGGTTCAAGCATAACCTTTCAGTGCACACATGTGTCCTCCTAGAGGTGCAGGCAGACAGCAGTTCACTGTGCATGTCAAACAGGTTTGTTAGTGCTCGTCTGCCAATTATGCCAACTCTGACTACATGACTTCTTGTTTGGAGCTGGCTTGCACCTGTCTTGCTTGGAGCACAACTGGAGTGAGCTCAGGTCCACCTGAAAATAGACCCTCAAGTCAGTCTACAAATCAAATAAGGGCAAATGAGATCACAAAAGCAATAGAAACCTTCCAGGGCACATCTGGCAAAGCACTGCTTGGACTAAGCTGCAATATTAAAAGGTTAAAAGTAAAAAAAAAAAAAAAAAGAAAGAAAAAAAAAGAAGCCAAAACTCCAAACCCAACAAGCAGAAGCTCAGTAGAATAGGTCTGTAGAGCACTGTTTTATGGGCAGCCTTCAGAAACAGTACAAAAGCACTGGCAAGCGACTGGTGAGTGACTCTGTGGTGGTAAAGGAGCTTACTGAAAACACTGACTTTTACATGCACTTAGTTTCACCTCTCTGCTTTGCCAACTGCTGTATATAACATTATTTATAGTGCATTTGGAAATTACATTTTTGTCTGAAAAAATATGGTTTGTTCATAGCCTGGAAGTAATTTTCTCTTTGTCTGCAGTAATGCATGTGCTATCCTTTTCATTCCTTTCTTTTTTTCTGTTAGTGGGACTCTATTTCTTATAAATCATCTGTGGCATCACATTGAGCTCTTGCTGAGGAAGCTACACTGGCAGCACACACATATAGCAGAATATAAGCATCCATGTATTTAAGTGTGCGAGCTGTGGGCAATGTGGTATATTTTTATTTCTTGTTTATGGCATTTTTTCTCTCCCCTGGAAAATGCCTATGCCTGGTTTTGCCTAGGTAGTCTAGTTAGTCTAAATGTAAAATGTAAAAACACACACAAATTGGGAAAAGTAACTCACTGCTGGTCATTCTAACCCGTAGAATTCTAAAGTGACAGAAACTACAGCATGTGGGAACTCTCACAAAAATGGTATTCGCTGTCTTTCTAACACTGCTCTCTGATGTTCAAAGCCCACAAGAAAACCCCAGAAAACCAGAGTGGGCACTGTAAAAAAAATCAAGCAGTATATTAGGCAGTAAAACCAAGACTAGCTTCCTATATATATACAGTGTATCACTATATACAGTATATCACTCAAAGGAACATGCCACATCTCTGCTACAACTTCCTCCTCTGAAAGAATTACGTTTGCCAGATGTCTGACATCTTTTGAGCCTTTTATCTATAGCTGTGGACTGAGCTGTGGCCTGAGCATTATTTGCCCACACAGTGATCTAATTATCAGAAAAGAATTAAGACTAAAAGTAAATGTCCTGATTAACTGAGTGTTCTTGTTCAGAATTAAGAGCCTAGAACCCATGAAGGAAACAGTCCACTTTTAGTATTGCCAAATAAACCAGAAAACCAAAACCTCTTTATCATTCTCGGTGCTATCAAAGGCTTCCGCTCTGTAATTAACATAATTAACATGTAATTAACATGATACTGCAGAGGTGTTTTAAGCACAATATGAATTTCATAAACTGATGAAGTACAGAATATGGAATTTAGTTGCAGTTGGCAATACCATTCTATGTTACAAATGGTACACAAAAAGCATTGAGACTTTAGAAAATGACAGAATTAAGGTTGTGCACTGTAAGTTCATCTCTACCTTGAGTGTAGCATCTGTACAGTCATTGCTTATATGAACAAACACTTTGGACACCTTTTAGCTTGTGGGTTGTTCTCCCCAGTTTGGTATTGTCAGCAAACTTGAAATATGCCATAAGCACTCACTGTTAATATTTGCAGGAAGGGAGAAGGTTAGTGAACAAAGACCTGACTTCACTCTGTTTATCAGCTTGTTAGCATCATTTGGAGCAGCAATAATATGTTATACCCTTAGCCTGAACTGAAATGGCCAATTACCACTGAAAACAACAAAAAAAGGCAATTCTGGGAGACTGCATTCGGCAAAGAAGCTTGTATTCTCAAATGTATTTAGGTGAATAATCATAATTTTTCTTGGTTTTCTTACAGTAGCAATATTACAGACCATTTTTTTCCAGAGGACTTTTAAATGATCTTTCCTTTAAAAAAATTAGCCTTATTATATCTTTTCAAATCAAATAGCAACAATTTGAATGAAACTTAAACTTCATTTGTGTTCATTTTTATTATTATGAAATATGGTGCATAATTTTAAATACTGTGGGATAGTATTTATTATTTTGCTACACTTTGGAAAAGAACAGGTATCATGAATAAATTATTAGCAGGGTGTATTTTTCATAGTACATGTTTTCGCCACTACCTTGAAAAATGTTTAACTGAGCCAGATGTACTAACAATCAATTAAAATGTATTTGAAAACTTTAAAGTACACAGCAAGAAATTGCATAGCAAGTAAGATAATAGTTAGAAGGGAACACCTGTGAGCAGACTGAGGAAGCCTATGTCAATCATCATGATAAATGACTAATGTCAGAAATTAAGCAAGACAGCTGCTTAAATACCACCAAATGTTTAAAATTTGAGAGCGTTCATTCAGATAAACTTTCACATTTAAACAAAAGGGATAAAAAACCCCTCTGTTATTCACATCATTATTTTTCTGTTGGGAATGACATGAACAGCAACAATGCCTATTATATGGTCTGTATTAGGATACCACAAGGATACCAAAGTCTATGTTTTTCCTCTGAACAATACACATTACTTAGGATGATGACTATGCCTATCATGAATCAAAGCTAATCATTGTCTTACTCGTAATGAAGCAGCACAATATCTTTCTTTGCTGGGGCTTCTGTGAAGAAAATGAGAAGAAGCTAAATGCTGTGTCTAAGCTGTCTGAAAGCCCAGCCTGCAGAGCAGCTGTCAGGATGGTGCACTCAGTCTCTGCTCACTTTGACTACAGATAGATTCCCCTAAAAGGGAGATTCAGTACCTTTAGTCTCACCAGTAGATATGTTGGCTTGCTTTTCATTCTCTACAGGTAAATTCTGATAAAATGGCTATAATGTTTTGTGACTATTTTGTCATGAAATTGAATTTATTTGAATTTAATTTTAAAATTGAAACCAGATTTAAAAAAAAAAGAGACAAGAAGAAACTTACAAAAGACATCTCCTCTAAGGTTTCGCTCGTGGTCAATTTGATTCTCAAAATCTTCTTTCTCCTTTTCATCTGATTCTTCTGTGGCCTCTTTTGTAGTAGCTTCGGTTTCTTTCTCTTCCCCTGTGTAGCTCCCACCAAGATCAACACCACCTTTGTAGTCCAACAACTTCAAGTGGGTCTTAGAAGCTGGTGACACAGCTGCTTCTGGGATTGCATTCTTGACTGTTTCATGCTTTTTCACGCTGTTTTTATGTGCAAGAAGCTTCTTAATTGTGTCCTTAGCTGTTTCAGGGATTCTTGGAATTTCCTTCACTGACTTTTCAGGGATAACTAGAACCAAGAAGAAGATATTAAATCTAAGGAATCATTCAACAATCACAGCATTCATAAATGGCAGCATGGTGTCCTTTACAATGTCCAGAGACCCATACAGTCAAATTCTCTACTATGAGATACAAGTTCAGCTCTGCCCAGAACTGCATATGTATGCACTAGTTACACATTTAGCTCTGTTGTATCAACATCCCATCTGAGAACATCAAATCTTCCTGCAATTCCAAGGTGGACTATAACCAAGGGCTCCTTTGACACGGTATGTTGGCCAGCTATTCCCCATGTTCTTTCAGACATGAAAAGTATCAGTTTACATGAAATGATGAGAGATTTTAATTACATATTTTGAAAAACTTGCTTACTGGCCTTGCCATAGGATAGTAAACCACAGCACCAAGCCACTTAGATTGTTTGAACTGTATGACTAGAAGTTTTAAAAAATAGTTAGGCTACCATCTGACATTAATATGCTGGATATTAACTGCCTCAGAGCAAAAGAACAGATTAACTGATCTTTTTTAGTCCTTTCCAGATGTACTTTTCTGTCATCTGACAAAGACTGATGGCTCTTTGTGCTGATGGCCAAGTCATAACTGAGGGTTAAAGCCAGGACTACTTCAGATCAGGCTGTTCAAGGTATGTGTATAGTACAAAGCGAATTCAAAGGAGAAATTATGGCAGTACTGCAGGTGTTGCTTTTTATCAGCAACATCAGTTGCTGCTCAGCATCAGTTGAGGAACACTACTGTGCCAAAATTAGGTCTGGAAGGGTTTGTGTGAAAATATGCAAGTTTTAGAGAAGACATACATCTGAGGAGTTCTAGTTTATGAGATGATCACATCCCACCATAAGGTTTCCACTAGAGTTAACCAAGTCCCTACCTGTCATAATACCAGAGCTACTGAGGAAGAGAGTGTCCTTGTGGTTTAAAGTTCATGGCAATGGACTTTGAGGCTTGACAAAATGAGGCTTTTGAATCAACTCAGGATTTCATGACTGCTATGACATAACCAGTCAGTATGCAATTATATACTCAGCCCTTTGGTGTTTGCCACAGCCTGTATCTGTGTGGGTAAGGTAGGACTGGTAAGTAGGATAGCACAACCATGTCATAAGCTACTTACAGCCTTCTGCAGTTTGAGACCTTTATATGAAGTACTTGGGAAATAACGAGAGATGAGCAATCCCAGAGTTCTGAACAAAGGCTCTTCCATAAGTGGAGACCATTTCCATCAATGGATCAGAATAGCCTTACATACTGTTTCCTATCTTTGATTCTCAAGTAGTATCGACGCTGTAGCACCTACAGTCTTTCGGGATTGCAAATGGAAAGCCAGCTATTTTTATTTCCTTCTGCTTTTGCTGCTAGTGATTGCATTATCAGGGCAAGTATATGTTCCTATTTTGCTCCTCGCTTTATGACAATAAACACTTTATAGTAGTATTTTGGGACAGATGGATTGGACTTGTAACCTTAGGTAGTACTTTTTTCTGTGTCTTCCTTTGCATAGAAACATAGCAGAAATAAAAACACCATTAAATAAAATAGAACGTTAGTCTAGTAGGAAAAGGGGAAAGCTCCCTGAATTTATATTCATTTCTAGAAAATACAACCCTATCACTGTGAATTCATCACATTTTATTTATGGCAAATGTAACTACATGCTATTTAGTATTCCAGGAACAAATTCAGACTGTCTTGGTGTGCTCACTGGAGTGTTCAGATTTTCTGAGGCTACAGTTGGAGGTATAAAGTAAATGATGCAAATAAAAAATAAATCCAAATTGAGGACTTTTTTCCAGATTTCCATTGGATAAAACTAGGATAAAACTTGTAATCTTGCTTGTCAGATAGGGGCATGTAAACTCTTTACTAATACTCCAGAGCCTTTCCTCTGGACGATAGTGTCACGAAGGATGTAATGTTCTCTGGGTTTAAACTCAGAATGCAGCAATAAAAACTAACAGGAAAGTTTCGTTCCAAACAAATTTCCCCTTGATAGTCAGTAACAAGAAACTTCAGGCTGTTAATAAAGAGGCTATGGAGATTTTCAAGCCAGGACTGACTGCTCAGCAAACCTGAACATGTGCTTTTAGTTTCTGCTTTGAAGTCTTCCTAGTGAAATCAAAAATTCTTACAGCTCAACATAGTAACCTCTGTGGTGTGAGAAAACCAATCTCCTTGTATATGCAAAACTAAGCAGTGCAGAAAATCAGCTGTCAGGAGTGACAAAAATAGGGGAATGAAAGTGTATAATCACCAGGTGCTTGCAGAGTCCAGTTTGCTGCTGCAATATGAAAATCTGCACGCACATGGTGACAAAGACGGAGTAGATGCCAAGCATATTTTAGGATATATCACCAGTGTCCTTCTAATCTGCATTCAGCTTTAGAGTTGCCAGAGGTGTGGATTTAAGGCTTTTTATGTCTACCCATAAATTGCAGGAGGAATAATCCAATGGAAAGATAGACCATCTTAAACTTGGTCTGCCTGTTGAATCCACTGTCTGTGGACGTGCCTGAATGAACAGCTCACCCTTTCTGACAATCTGGGGTGCTGCAGCAGAGGTGGTGATTTTTCAGGACCCTTCACTCCAAGATATGCCTATAAATGCACAGGTATTGCTCACAAACATTTGTGCATTTATCCATCTACGTGACTGCATAGAGAATTTTGGAAAGTGCAATTAAATGTAGTGTATTTCATCCCAGCGCTTCTTTATGTACCTTCTATCAAGAAGCATGTAGATTAATGCCTTCTGTCCTTATACAGTTTGTGTTTATTGCTCTAGTATGAAAATATCTCAGCTTTCAAAAGTGTTTTATTTCTTTGAATTAAAAAGAATTAAAGCAAGAGGTGGAAAAACAAAAGCAAATGGTGGCTGAGAGCTAAAAGTAAATATTTTCTGTCATCTGTTGCTGTGCAAGGCTGTAAGACCACAGAAACTTGGTGTAGGTTGTCTAATGAGAGACAGTAATCCGTTTTCCTCTCACACACTTTCTGGCCACAGCCAGCACTGGCTGGGGCTCTGAACATAAGAGGGCTGCAATAGGAGACTGCGTGCTCTGCACTCCAGCAGACATTGCACTGCTTCCACCTTCACAACTAGCAATAAATTAAAAAACCTGGTGAGAGACAAGCCTAGGAGATTGGTTTACAATTCCTTTTGTAGCTCCCTTTGTAGCTTCTGTATATAAAAGTTGGAGAGGGCATGAGGGATACAGACAGCCATTTGCCAGGTTTAGGGGGAGTCTGTAGGTTTGAGTGAGGATTAAACCAGCAGGACACAGTTTCAGAAGTAATTCTAAAAGTTCTCCACCTCTTTTAGATAGTCTTAAGAGAGTCTGATGGCTTTCATAGACAGGTTAAAATACAGAATCTAGACTATTATTCTCTATTATGCACCATGGAATATCACCTAGCAACATGCATTTCTAGCCTGTTTAATTGCTAAAATTTTTACCATCTTATTTAGAGAAGGATGCTTTCAGAAATCAGAGCAAGGTCATCATGTTGGACAGTGCTTAATACATGACTAAACCATCCATCAATGCTTCCAGTAGGAAATGTGATATGACAAAAGCGTAAGTATTATTCATTAAAGGATGACAGCAGCATTTGGCTCCATACTGAATTGAATTGTAAGAACCTCACCAGTGATATGACCAGAATTGGTTTTTAAGCTTTGAAATTGTATGATGTCAAACCCAACTTTTCTAAGGACTAGCAAGTTAATAAGAAAGCAAAAATATTTATATATGGGTTTTAGGGATTACCCTATGAGCAAAAAAGAAACCTGAGTAATACAAGAGGGACAAAGGGAGTTGTCAGGATTTTGTATTGCCATTTAGATATCCAGCAAAGCATACTGAAGAACAGTAACCTTTGTCTCCAGCTGGGCAGTAACAAGAGTGCTATTGTTGAGCTCCTTAGAGTGACACCTGAAGGTTGTAGGCTTTAAGCTGGTACTGCTTTTTCCTGTTATTTTGTAGTTTCCTACCAAAAAAAGGTTCATTTTCCCCCCAGGAATCTTAATTGCTTATGGAACCTTGTGAGACTCTATTCTTAAAGCTAAAATACACATAGAAGCATGTGGTGAGGGAAACATAGTTTTTCAATGCACAATAGGAAATCAGGAAACACATGAATCTGAGAGCAGCAACAGATTGGAGCAAGATAGAGGCCTGATGTGTAAATGGCTAGGACCCTTTTATGGAACATTTGAAAGGTTGCACCTCTATGGATTCTCAAATGAAATGTGTGCTAGAGACAGTTCAGAAAAAGCCTCCAATGTTACATGTGTACAGGAGTGCTGACTGGCAAAAGAGTGCCTGAACAATCACAGTTCATATCCATGCAAGCAGCAATGTTTGCAGCCTGATGTTTCAGCAGCTTTCTCCCAAGTTAGTATATTGACATACAGATCAAATGAAGCAATTTCCCCCACCTTCTGTGAAAAGCTGAATTTTACAGTACCGTACTTATTAGGTTATTTGGTAGCATGAAGAGATGTAGCCATAGAAGCTTCATTATAAACAATGTGCTTAGTTACTCTCGCTTCATACTCTGAAAATGAAAATGTTTTTCATTTGTTATAAAAAGCTAATTCTGCTGCCATGGCAGCCAGTTTGTTATATACCAGAGACAATTGCTATAAAGAACTAATTGTTCCCCGTGGAAATGAGATTCCCACCCTGTGGGAATAATGATGTGGAGTACTGAGCATGTATTTAAGAAGCCTTTCTTTTAGCTGCAGCACAAGACCAGGCTCATCTGTTGGGAGCTGGGATAGGCTACAGGAGCTGCAGTTGCTGCCACCAAAAGAAATGTTGTGAAGCCACAGCCTTCAGCTCCCAAATTCCCAGGTTGGTGTGCTCATGCTATTAAACCCAACAGCAAAACTTCCTCTGACTTCAGTAAAGCCAGAGTTTTCCCATAATTGCTGTATGACACGGAGAACACTTAGTGTTTCAGTGTAGGTTGGTATATGTAATTGGTGTCTGTGTCACTGTTTGGAAAAACATTTTCCCTGATAGCAAAACACGTGTCCTGCCCCCATCAGTTATGCTGGCCAGGCTTTTTTGAGGATTGCAGTAAAAATCAACTACTGAAACATTCAAGGTTAAAAGAATCTCCTCTTCTTCCCTTAAAAAAAAGGAGGTGTATGTATGGGAATTACCATCAGAGAAACCAGCCTCTCTTTAGCACTACTGCTTTTCAGGTTTTACCTACCACTGAATCCGTATTCCCCTCCCCCACCCCCCCTTTATTGTTGTAAACATATTTCTAGCTAGACCCTTGTCTTTTGGCCTTCTGCCTATGCCTCTGATTTCTCTCACTACTGTGTGTTATTCCTCTATCCTGTCTTGTATTAAATCTCTTTTCCATTTTGCGTGTTCTACTAAGTTCCTTCCTCTTCTAAAAAACTAATGGACTTCAGTAAGTGGAAATACAATGCGAAGAAGTATGCAAAGAGAGACCAAACAATTTAACAGAAATACCAGTGAGAAATCATCTACCTTCAGCACTGATTTTTTTACAGGGCTAGACATTATAAAATGTGTCATAGTCTCTTTGTTCATATTTAAGCAAGCATTCCTGTTAAATTGTTTCTGCTTGAAGAAATCATACCTTATATATAGACTTGGTCAAAAAGAGATCTTTGAAATGTTCAGCTTCTCATTAAAAAGAAAACAAAACTCAAAAGAAATACCCCAGATCCTCTTGCTCAGAGCTGTATATCTTTAACATTTCATCTGTGGTACATTTTGTTTTAACAGAACTGTACCAAGATGTGTCAGTTTGCTTTGATATTCAGTCAGGTCTCAAGCCCCATTGCATCCTTGCGTTGCAGTAAGCTGCAGTGACATATCACAAGGGTTGTGGTCTAGCAAGGCAAGTGGCCCATAACATCGAATATGAGCATAAAAAACCTTTCTGAACAGCTCTGCTGAGGCAATCTGTATCCAAATCAATCCCTTCTGTATCAGTCAGGTTATCCTCGTTAAAAGTCAACATTTTTCACTGAAAGCAGAAATGTAACAACATTTTACCTTAGAAGAAATCTCTGTGCTTTTTTATTTTCCAAAATATACTTTTAGTCCTACTAATGTATCGAGTTGCTTTGACTTTGTGTTTAACGTATGTTAGCATGCCCAGACTATACACTTCTAGGTACTAACAATAATTTCAGATTTTAACGATAGGGAGAAAACTCTCCACTGGGTTTATCACTCAGTCTACTTTTCACTGGAATACCCTATTTTTTAGACCAATTTGGGGCTTGAAAAGCTAAATTTGCATAACTAAAACAAACAAAAAAAGAGAAGTAACATTTAAAGTCATGTTTCAATCCTGCACCAAGGGCATGACAACCCACAATATGTTAAATGAAGAATAAATTAATAAAACTTTTAAGCCTGGAGCAGTGTTATATATACATATGTATTTATGAGTTCCAGCAGTATAGGGTAGGAGAAACAGCATACATACATATATATGCATAGATATATCATATACATCCATATATATATATGTTTACATATAGTTTTAGCATAGCACTGTCAAGTTGTCAATCTATAAAACAACCTGATCCAAATCAGATTTTTTGGGGTTGACCCTGGCAGGGATCTTCATTATTTTTAGATATGAAGTATGTTCCTGGAGTATAAAAATGTAAAGCATCATAAAATAACTCATACCTGAGATCCAAAAGGTACAAATGGCTTTGAAACCACTGATTTCAAACCAGTGCCCATACTGAATGAATATATTTAATAGTAAATGCAGATAATGGTTGACGAACTATCATACCAATAAAGCTCTATTCCAAATGCAGCCAGTGTCAATATCTATGCGATACTGGAGGCTACAATTACTATTATAATGGGAGCAGGAACATAAAACATGACCATGAAGCATAATCATAATACATATCTGATCAAGGATTACTCAAAAAAGATGTGTGAAAAAGGTTTATATATTATGTAGACTTCATCTGATATAGACAAGAGCTTTTAAAATGTTTTCACAATGTCTTTTGTTCAAAAAATTGAAGCAGGACTCCTTAGGAAAACATCTCTATTGACATGGCAGAAGACATCTCTGCCAGGTTTAATAAAGGAATTAAATAAAAAGGTTCATTTTATATGTAAAGACAAGGGCAACCTTTTCCTTCTTTCTTCTTGGAAAGTTAGAACTGGGCAATGTCATCTTTATAGGAAGTCTTTAATATTCAATTGACAAACAAAGGCAAAATTATAAGTGAAAACAGTTTAGCATAGAACTCATGGCTTTCCTCCCTTCTCACACTTTTTGCTAAGTTTGCTTGAAACTCTTCTGGAAGGGACTGCACAGCCCTCCAGGAGGTTAGCCATGGGGTTTAGAGGAAAATACACAGTAGACTTTTTAAAGCTATTTTCTGGGTGTCTTTAGGCCTAATTCTCTTCTCTGGTCTACTTGCAATTCCTGGTGACACGATGAGACTTGGGGACTCATAGGCAAAGTGAATTTGAGCTAATAATACTTGTATCAACTCTGCAATTACTCAAACAAATATATTATTTCATGAAGAAGTTTGCCTTGGTTGGTACTGCAGCACAGTTCATCATGATCCTTCCTAGAAAACATCTTATAACCATCAATTATTGGAGAAAAACAATATAGCACTATTCCTGACAACCAGCAGTACTCACCAGTGCAATCGAATCCATTTCCTCGGTAGCCCTGTTTACATTTGCATTTGAAGGATCCTTTGGTGTTAAGGCACTCTGCATGGAGGTTACACCTGTGTGTATTTGCCACACATTCATTTACATCTAGGGAAAGACATAAATGCTATAGTGAAAACCACTGAAACCCAAGCTTCATGTCAGCTTGCTTGTGCTGGCCATCTGCTTCCAGGTATTGTAATCAGCACTGTTAGACCAAGATAGTCTGGAGACCATTGGAGGCAGAAGAAGTCACATTATCATCAGCTCTAACTGCACAACTACTGGGATATGCATCCATGGAAAATGTAGAGCATCCCAGTAAAGACAAAGTGAACATAGTGATTTTCTGACTGAGAACAGAGTTCAAACTACAGGTTGTACACACTGGCTTTTTAACAAAAAGCAACAGGCACCAAGAGAATGTGAGACAGCAATTAAAAAACAATTCACCAAATCTTTCTTTCATTCACTCTAGGAGAAATGCAATGGAAAGCAACCCTGACCATGCCAAGATGTTGAAATCTTCTAACGCTAACATTCCAGCAATACACATGATGCTGTATGAAAAAAGTATCATCAGGAAAAATTCAGTGGAAAATGCTATGTTCAACTGACAGCAAAACGTACAGACATCAAGAGTAACTGATTTGTTCTCCTTTTCGTTTATTTTGCTACATCATGTTTCTGATTTCTCCCACATGAGGGAGCCAAGTTGTTGCACAAATTTTTGCACCACTGGCATTTTATCCAGATTGTTTCATTTGTAGCAGCTGAGAGGTCCTCTCATAACTCCAGTCAGCTGGGAGACAAGTAGCAGGAAGACTGACTCAAAAATATGGTATGACTAAGAGTGAGATTCAGGTTTGCAGATAAAACCCAGACTACTAAGACCTCTCCAGTTTTTCCTCCATGCACACACATCGTATTAAGTATTTTTTCCATTTTAAGACATTCAGGGTTTGCATACAACAGGAAATGCAAACTTGAGTCTCCAAAATCTGCCTTATAATCTCCCTCCCCTAACTCCCAATACCAAGCAAATATAAACAAAACTCATAAATTCTCTTTTGTATGCATTTTTTGTGGTTGTTTAAACACTTCCAGGCCCTTGTGTAGTGCCTGCTGCAGTAACTTACACTTTGCTATTCTTCCACCATTCAACTAATGGATTGAAAGAGGAGTAAAGGCATTTTGACATTTGTTTTAACACCTGGGCATGTCAAAACAACTTTTTTCCTGTATTTATTTTTGTTTGGGAGAAACTTAGGCATGCAAGAGAGACCTATGTAAAAAGTAATTAAAATTTACTAGTATCATATTTTTTTAAGTTCTGTATTGTCCATCCAAACAACTGTTTTTACAGTCATGAAGGCGCTTGACTCACATTCCTCATTAACAACATACACACACAAAGATTATGGGACTGTTTGCTCATCACAGGTTGAAAGCCAAGAGGACAACAAATGGCTCTTTAACTAAACCTGTACCAGAAGTAGCACTTCTTTGTAGTCAACTCATGCTAACATATTATAAGCCCTTGTACATCTCAACTTGGTACGATGAGCCAATTGAATTTGCAGGTGCTGGTGATTAGGTTTTTCATAAGGCTGCAGAGAAAACCCGGAGAAAAGTTCACAGTGTCACCAAGAATATTCTTAGTGACAACTTTTATCCATTTCTGAGGCAGTATCCCCAGACTAGGTCAACATGCTTCAGGCAATGACAGGAAAGATGCACAGTGTGGGAATGAAAAAGAACAAAGAAGGAAAATTCATGGGGTCAATCTTACCTACACAGTCATAATGGCCGCTGACATATTTCAGTTCATAACCAAGCTGACATTTGCAGTAGTAGCTTCCAAATGTGTTGACACATCTGCGGTTGTAAGAGCAGACACCTTTGCCAGTGGAGCATTCATCAATGTCTAGAGCAGGAGAAAGGAAGCTGGTCAGATCCATGAGAAAGTAAACCAGGAAAGTGAGAACTAATTGGGATTTGCACAGGAATGGTTTGGTCTTAGCTATCACAAGTTGTTCAATAAAAAAGTCCTACGATTTCACACTTAGGGATGGTTTTTGCATGTGGAAATATGAATGAAGCAGCAAAATGTGAACTAATTTTATGGAAGATTTTGAAATCTAGCATGGATAAAAGGGTAACTGGCAATGGGCATTCTTCCCACTAGGGACAATGATTTGTCCTAAGGTCATGGAGCAGGGTCAGGAGGAACTCCACAAATTCCATAATTTCCCTGAGAAAGGAAATGTCAAAGAATAGTTTAAAAGAAAGTCCCAGAAGCAGGAAACTGAAAGCAGCAGCAGGTCTCTACTGAAGTAATCTCTGCACCTCCCTTGCTGGGCTAAGTCAAGACATAGCAGGGAGAGAGATTTCAGGCTGTGAGTGGTTTGCCTAGCAAGGTAGGTAACAGGTAGATAACATGTTTTGGAGAGAGGAGGAGGCTTGCTATGGGAGGAGCCTAAAAACATTATTCAACAATCATTGCAATTATATGTTACTAATTTGATTTGTTTTGTTGTAATGTCAAATTTAAAATAGTGCCAATTATGATATTTGGCATTTGTCCTTCCCTATCACACTGTAGCACACAGCAGTGACTTTGCACCTAATTCATAGTGCCACACTGCTGTCCTTTACAGCTTAGAACTGCTGTGAAGTGTTGCTGGACACCACATTCATAGTTTTATCATTTCTACCATTCTTTTACAGTGCTTAGGTGTTCAAAGGAAAGTGGACAACAACAGAAAAATATTTAAACAAACCTGTAGTGAAAAATCCCTCTTTCTGCCCATGCTACACATTTCTGATGATGGTCTCTGTTCCCTAGCCTCCAGGGCATTCCAACACCTCTCCAGGTTCTCAGTTCCTGGTGCCTTTGCCAGGACTGGGGTCTGTCACAAGCCTGCTGCACTGAATCCTAGCGTGAAGTTTATGTTTGTAATGAACACTGAAGACTCACTGTACTCTTAGAAACAACAGGTGTCAGTTCAATTTTTTTTTATCTATAATTGTTATTTTTTTCTTACACCTATGCACATGTAGAAGCAGCATTATTCAAACCAGTGAGGAGAACTAACTATTTATTAACCTTCTGCCAGACTCTTAAATTTTTTGGGATCCTATAGAAAAGAAGCTGAGATTAAGTTCCTCAACCATACCAATGCATGTTCTTCTGTTTGGTCCCAACTGAAGGCCACTTGATGGACAAAGACACTGTACCTCCCCTTTGACTTCTTCACATCCATATTGGCAATTCACCATGGCACATGTCCTAGAACCTGAAAACAGTATTTAAAATAACAAAAAGAGCAAAAATCTAGGCTAGGATCATACACTTAAAAATGAAGTCTGAGCTGGATGAATGCAGAAAATTAATTAGAACAACGAAATCCATTAATCAAGCTGTTTATACATTAACACATTAGTAACGCAATTCAGGAGTCCATGAGATAGATCCTTAATTTGCCTTCCCCCTTTACTTTGTTCTTTCCTTGTTTGGCCTTACATGTCCTTTTTTCTCTGCTCCCATTTCTGTGACTTCTTACTACTGCCTTTTAGATTCAGAGACAGAACTGCTCAAAGTTGAAAAAAGGTTTTTTATATTTTCCATTGCAATAGTTTAACCGTACAGAAAACTGTTATTCAGTACTGAATTGTATTTATTGCTTACGACTAAACACACTTCTAGTATAGAATTTGATTTTAAAAACCTGAATCTAATGAGGCACTAGCAAGAACATAAGTCTTGGTTGCCATAGGTTGGTTAGGAGTGTGAAATATTGGAGGTTACTTTGATTAGCCTCTAAAGAGAAATGACGGGTCTAGATCTGGTCTGAGAGACACATGAGAGGTACGAGAAAGGTAGGAGAAATGTATGTAGGGAGGTATTTCTGAAATCCTGAAGATATCCAGGTAGCATTAGTATTATGATTCCAGGGAGAGAAGTAGTATTTGGAAGTGTTTACTGAAAGAGGTGGTGTGTGCAAAGAAAGCATTTCTGGCTACTTTGCTCTGGTTCAGAGAAACAGAACTGTAAATAGGTTCTTTTAAGTGGAAAACCTGGAACAGTTGTCAGTTTATTTCAGACAAAAAACAACTGCAAGAACTTGAAACTAGCTCACCACTTAGGCAGAAAATTCTATGAATTCTATTTTAAAATGCAACGTGTTTGTTGTTAGAGGTATTGGCACTTTCAGAACAGTGTGTAACAGAGTGTACGGAAAGGACAATGATGTGTGCAGGTGCATATGTAACTACAGCTGTATTATTTGATTTCACTATAAAATATAATGCATATTAGTTCTGTGTGCTATTAAAATGAATCTGTTTAATCTGCAGTACAATTATTTTTCTTAGACTGGTTTGTTTAGACTTTGTGGCTAAGTGATAAATATTCAAGGCCAAGAATTCACTGTATTTGCAAATGCATTTTACTTGTGTATGAATGAGAACATGCAGGAGGTACAAGCTTAAAAAAGATGGACTGTAAATCATAATACTTTGTCACATTATCTACTTCCTAAGTGGCAATAAAGAAACTTACTAAACATTATTCTTCCCTAATTGGTAATTGTCCATTTTCTCTTTTGTTTGAAGCTCCTATTCCTGGTTTTGGTTCAATGTAACACTGGCTTAAATGAACTGCTAATCAGATCTAGTATAGTAATTCCTGCAGAGTTTAGGTGATTTTGTGCTAGATAGTAACCTACTTCTACTTTAAGCAACAGTTCTCTGTGGCCCAAAGCCACATTTTTCTGATACTCTTCATCCAGCTCCATGGTCCCCCTTGGTGTGGGGGGGTGTGCAGATAAGCTTGACTGCTCAGACTAGATGGACTTCATCTTGCTAAGGAGACTTACATCATGGAGAATTTGATTCAAAAGAAGCAACATTATGCTCAAAATGTTTGCCTGAATAAAACAATGCGTTCTAGAGTTGGTTAAATAACCTAGCATTTCATCTGAGCACAAGCTTAAGTAAGCGTGAAGTGAAATAAGAGGCTAGTAGACTTAACCAAGAAAAATGTATACCTGAGTAATTCACTGCTTCATTTCATAATCATAGTTTCTGCTTAAGAAAATAAAGGCTCTTTCGAACTGGAAGGTGGCAGATGGGTTGGGCTAAAGAAGCACAAGCTGGATGAACATTTTTTGCCTTCTTCACTAGAGCTATGAAGAATGAAGACTTCCCTTCAATGGGAAACCTGGCTTTCCCCCTGAAATTTGGTCTCATTTTGTAACAACGTTTGTCAGGGTTCCGCTGAGTAATAATGTTTCTGTATGCCAAAGTGAAATGCAAGCTCCAGGGCTCACAGCTGCTCAAGCAATTTTTTCACATAGCCTTGACATGGCCACTACTGCTGCTGAGAAATTCAGCATTTTGTGCTGGTTTAAGCAAATGATGGTGCAGCTGCGCATTTGGTACAAATCTGGTACAAATGCACTTTCTTAAATCAGGAAACCAGTCCTGAACTGGCTTAAAGATAATCCAGCAGAAATGTCTAGTAACAACCTGGATCTGTTTTTCTGACTTGGTTCAGAAGTGTGGCTGCAGCGAGTGTTTGTGCTCAGAGGAGCAGGAGTGAGGGGTGAATGGGACGAAGCTGCTGCTGGCCTCAAAAGAGTTTCTTTGGACTTCAGCTCTGGCTTCTGCCCACTTCAGCTGTCCATAAGACAGTGGCCTTGCTGAAAACTGCTGGGTGCATGATGTCAACAGATACACAAATTATCTTGTAAGAAACAGAAGGAATACATATCAATTTCTCAGGGTTCTCAGGGCCCTGCAGTTGTCTGCTGGTGGTACCCACCATTTGTAATGCAGAGTCACTACCTTAAACTGCATTGTAGGGAAGGGAAACCCTTCAAAAGCTCTTTGCCCCAGGCATCTTTCACAGCAATTTCAGTCTCCCTGCCAGGAGGGAGAGAGAGAAGCTTTTTTTGCCTGCCTCAGAGCCACAGACCCTGCACACTCCTGTGAATATTTGCCAAGGCTGAGTATTCTTCCAGTTATCCCAAAACTGGCAGCAAACCCACCAGATGGACACTCTGCCTGGTGAATGGTTGTCTCCAAGGTTTGGAGATCAAAGCCTTTCAGCGTTTATGGTTCTCTGTCATACCCATGGGATAGGTTGTGCTGCACCCCATACATCTAGGTCCATTGCTTTAGGACAGACCTCTTGAGCAGATTGTTCCACTGCTGAGACCAACTAGCTTCATTGTCCAGCTGATGCATCTGCTTTAGTCCTGTGGACTCCAGAAAGGCTTGTTGCCATGTTACCTAGGGTTTTGTGAAATTCAAAGCTAAAATGCCTGTATAGAACAGCTCAGGTGAAGAAAAAAAGTACTTTCTACAAAAAAACTACTGTCACTGAAAAACAAGAAGCTTCCTTGGGTCTGAAAAATCAGGTTGGCTAACAAAGCAGAATGCTTTCCATTAT
The DNA here is from genome assembly GCA_013398125.1 of Aegotheles bennettii. NCBI lineage: Eukaryota > Metazoa > Chordata > Aves > Caprimulgiformes > Aegothelidae > Aegotheles > Aegotheles bennettii. Next base: position 125,985 of record VZRW01008225.1, on the reverse strand, counting down.
ATTGCTGAGTTAAAGGCAAAGAAAATAGGTAGAAATACAGTTTAGATAAGCCTTAGCTCAGTGAACAAATGTTTGCAAGAAGCTGGCGGCAAGTGCAGGAAGCACATCAACACTCAAGAGAAAATAAATGAGTCAGTGAACACACAAAGGTAAAACAATGAGTGATGGCATGAATTTCAGGACAGTAAAAAGTAGTCTATATCAGTGCTCTGCTTGGACAGATTCATTTATTCTTATTCAACAGCTGAATTGGCAGGGCTATACACCAAGGTTATAATAGCTGTCCTTCATCTGAAGTAAGGCTATCAAAGATTTTTACTTCTTCCAGGACAAAAATTCCCCTAAACACCAAAATACGAGTATGACCTAGTTTACTTTACCCAGATACTGTCACACACAAAGCCTCTTTCAGCTGCTGACAGTACCAGAGAGCTGAGGCGAAGACCCTGTCCTGAATAAGATAAATCCATTCATCACAAGAAGAAAATCTGCTGAGATCAAATGCAATTAGATGATTTTGGTGTGCCTGCCCTATCAGCTCTATTACTTACTTGCACATGTGCCATCTGGCATAAGCATGTACCCGTTGAGACAATAGCACTTGTAGCTGCCATGTGTATTCATGCATCTGTGTTCACAGGGACGTGGTTTCAGTCCACATTCATTCAGATCTGCAGAAGTCATTGGAATGAAGTGAGTGCTGGGTTTATATACATATATTCAGACATATAGGTGGATAATATTGCCTAATGGCTTGAATTCCCCACAGTAAAATCTCCTGGACTGAAAATGAGCCAGCCCCTTGCAAGATGAGAGTTTAGCAGACCATCTGGCTGAAAGACTGCTAGCAAAACTAACAGACACAGACTTCTACATGTGAAAAACTAATGCAAACTCTGGACACATCTGGCAGCTTGTTAGGAAGAGGTGAAGTGGTGGGTAGAGAATTGCTTTCTGGGAGTTAATCTTCTGGATTTCTCTGATTCCATATGGAGATTTCAGTCCTCCAGCTGACCTCTGTACTATAAAGGCAAAAACTAAGACTAAGAACAGCAAATCAGCTTGAGATAAAGTGAAACAAGATTTTTTTTTTTTCTGAGCTACACAATGGTACCAAGGTTATCAGGGCAGAGCTGTCTAGCAGACATGAGATACAATACATAAAAATCATGTGAATTTAAGAATAAAAGGACAAAATAAAAAAATCTCAAAATACTGAGAATAAAAACATCCTAAATCCTCAAAAACTAGGATTATAAGGCTTTGTGGAATCTAGATGAATTTCAAGATCCCAGTAGTTATCCTTCCCAGGGAGAAAACCAAAATCCTAAAGAGTTCAATTTGTGTGGTATAGGCAGAACAGTGCTGACGGTGATATTGGTCCTATGACAAGGGGGCATCTCTGCTTGTGACTTCTGTGATTGGACACCTCTAACCCTTGTATTTTAAAACCTCACTAGTAAACAGACAGAACTCATTAATAGAATACACCAGCATACTCAGCCCACTCAACATATGTTTAACAGAACATATGACCAACAATTTCAATAAAGATGCAACTCTCCAAGCACTGAGCTTGTGCAGCTCCACTTCTAATGGAAGAAGCATCTGTTCTCATGTCTATGCACTCTGCAGACCACAGAAAAAACTCCAGATAAAAGCATAAACTTTTGTTGTGGTTATTATACATGTGCAGAAGTGTTTGTTACAGCTCAGCCCAGTGAAGAAAAACAGGGTTGCATTCTATTATTTAAACATAGAGTCTGTTTGAAAAAGGACAAACTATCAGTTTGCAAATCACATTGGATTTTTGTGCTACTGCAGCTCCATTAAATAACCAAGACTCTCTTAACAAAGAAACTAAAGGGGAACAAAAGTAATTCTACTTAGACCATACATTTTCAAAAGTGCTTAGCTGCCCCTATCTTGCACAATGCACAGTAATGCACAGATCACGTACACAGCTCTAAAAGCAAACCTATGAAGATAAGACTAATTTAGCTCAGACTCGGTGGCAGACTAATACAGTCCCCTTATCTCTGTTATTTTAGTTAGCTCCTGTTGAGGTTGCTCAGCAGGCCATTCTGTTGTAAGGACAGACCAAGGCTACATCTGTAAGTAAATTAAAAGTGGCCCTGAGCATTTCTGGATGCTGCAACATGACCACCTATATGGCTACACTATTGAAATAGCTCTGGGACATCTCTAGCCTATGCCAGCCACCACCTTACTAAAACATTCCTGGCCATGCTTCGGAAAGCAGAACAACCCAGGGACCTTACAGGCAATCTGCCTGTGTAGATCTGTGTAGTGCTTCCCCCAAGCCTCAGAATTTGAATATACTGCAAATGCACAGAACTGATCTGCTTATGTACAGAGGGCATATCAACTCCAGTTGGAGTCACTGCATAGAAAACATCTAAAAGCTGAGGGATTATCTGTTGCCTTTGGTAACATTTAAGGTGTCAAATAATTTTTGAGGTTAAACTTCTGGGTTTAGAGGATGAAGTTGTGATACCTACACATCTATTACACAAAGTCATTGCTGCTGCTTCATTTTCCTCTCTAGTGGTGCTGAAGAATTGACTTCTTTCCCTGTAAGCAACATCAAAAGTGCAAAAGATGGAGTCTTCCCAAAACCCGCCTGGATGCGTTCCTGTGTGATGTACTCTAGATGACCCTGCTCTGGCAGGGGGGGTGGACTAGATGATCTTTCGAGGTCCCTTCCAACCCCTTAGATTCTGTGATTCCAAAATATTTAACAGGATTGCTTTATTGCATATGGTTTGAAAGATATTGTGTAGTAAATGGGTTGTTTTGACTCTGAAAAATGTGTATTTATCATGTTAATGAAACATTTTCAAACAGACTGCAGGTGCTTAGGAAGGTAGCAAGGATAGGTGCATCCGTTTGTATGGCCTTTATGTTATGCTTCCCTGCAGTTCACTCATCTGCAGTGCAGGAGGATGGCCTCTCTCCATGCACAGTGACCTGCTCCTTTCATCTGTTCCAACACAGAGGTCTCATATATTGGAATAGGAGAAAAAAACTGAGTTCTCACCAATGTGTTAGCTGAAATATTTCCACATCTAACTGCAAGTTTATGGAGGGAAAGTGGTGCATTCAAAGTTTCTGAATATGCAATTCTAAAGCTTCCCAATTCTGTGTCCTCAAAAATAACAATCAGCATATGCAAACAGGTAGCATTGGCCCAGGCAGCTTGAGACATTACATATCTAGCGTATAATTGCATGTCTTTCTGATGCGGTTAGTTAAGAAAGTAACATGGGTTGCTAGTTAAGAAAGCAACATGGGCTCTGGATTTGAATTCCAGCTCTTCTAAAAATTTCCTATATAATCTCTCCATGCCTTAATCCTCTGACTATAAATATGACAGTTTGCCCTTGTCATCAGCCTGCAGGAGTTACACGATATGGATTCAAACTTCTGTGTGCTGAAGGAGGCTTAGATTTTACCTGGGATGCTGGGGATGCAGCAGCCTTAAACTCTAAGCTCTTCTATACAAACAAGAACATACCTTGTTTTACTGTTTTGGAAGATAACACAACCCATAGTACAAGATAAGGAGACAGAAGATCAGCAATCTGCTTTCTGGAGTAATATCCCCATGTGCACAAACCTTGATTGCAGGTTTTCCCTGTAAATCCAGGGAAACATTTGCATTTGTTTGGTCCTGCGCACTCGCCATGCTTGCAGCCATGTCCACAGATAGCTGGAGAAGGCAGGCAGGGAAAGGAGAGAGAAAAAGAAAAAGTTAGAAATACTCTATTTGATAACTTTGTTCCTGTTTAGTTGCTTAAAAACTTGATGCACAACTTCAACATCCTCCATACTTCTCCCTCTAGTTTGGGCATGTTAGCTATTGATCAGCACTTTATTTCTGCTGCAGAAAAGTGAGACTAGCACAGCTTACACTAGTGTGTGCTTTTCCAGGTTTGTAAAGACCTGGAAAAGAAGGGTCTCCTTTTAGCTCTCTCATTCATGCTTTTTTTGCCATGCTTACAATTCACATTTTGTTTTGTACTCTTGCCTTCTTCCTATTTTTAAGAAGCCTATGTGAGAAGCAGCTAGCCAGCAGCTTGACTGGCTGTGCTTGGCATCTGGAGTAGGAAAGAGGCACCAGCACTCTCCTTCAGCCAAAGAAGACACATTACCCTACAGCAGTTTTCCATTCTTAGATCTCCTCACTTACAGCCAAGGAATCTGGTAGGCCCTTGGTGGAACACCCAGAGTACATCTGTCAAACAATCAGGCAGCTATCCTTACCACACATCCCAGGAAGTGTAATTGCATCAGGTTTACAATGACTTGAGAGGGCTGTGCTCAGCCTGGATGCATTAAAAAGTAAAAGTTTTCTAATTCTAAGCCCTCTGGAACAGTAGTCAGAAATTAAATGCTGACTTTTATACAGCTTAAGGCTCCCAAAACATTTATTTTATTGCTTCATTGTGTTTTGCTCAAGTACAGCTGGAGAGAGATTCCACATCACTTCTCCCTGGGATCTATAGATCTTTAACAAATTAGAAATGTCTTAAGAGACATATTGACTCTTCCCTGAGCCAACCATCCACAGACCAGAATGCGGGCTGGCTATCCAGGCTCAAGTCAGGTCCACTTATTGCTTGGGTTTTGTTTATATTTTTAGAACGTTAAAACCTCCCGGTTCTCAGAGGCTGTGTAGTTCTGAAGATAAAGGATACCAACTGTTAAAAAACCTACATCAGGGGTCCATACGTAGCATTAGAAGACACTGCATTTTTGACATTTACTTGACAGCTGTAACAGTACAGGCATTGACCCAGGCTGTGAAGGAGGTAAGAACAGATGGTCCCTTCTGGACCTAAGAATTTTTGAATATGTATTTTATGGTTTGGTGGTATTTACCCAAAGCTCTGCGTTTTCAAGGAGATGGTCTCCCAGACATGTTTTATTCATTCTCTCACATTGTTAAGAGATTGCACTCCTCAGAAGGTTTCTTTCTGTAACTTCTGGCAGACATACACAAAATCCCTTTATCAGTACCAAGTACACAGCCATGGAGAGGAAAAAAGCATGAAGTACTAACGGTACCTTCGCAGTGGCCCTTGTTGTTCTTTTTCCAGCCATAGCAGCAATCCAACCTAGAACCATAGCGACACACCCCAGGCTGGCTCACAGTCACCAGCTGCCCACGAGCTCTCGAGCTGTGTAAAGAAGGATAAACACTAGTTCCAGCAGGCACACACACACTTTAATCCATTGTTCCATATACTCTTTCGTTCACTTCCCTCATGTTTTATCCACTGTCAGGCATTTTCATTTCACCAAACCTTGGAGCATTTGACAGTGTTCCTAGACAGGAACACAGAGTTGCTTTTGGTTGGAGAAACAGGGGAGATGGGAATGTTTCACCTGCAATAAATTATCTGTGCAACATAAATCCTTTCTAATGAGAAACATGGCAAAGGCAAAAAATACAGCCAGGTCCCCTGCTAGAATGAGTAATTTTTAGTAAAATGTGAAATCAACGGGGCCACTCCAGCTTGTGTCACATGAAGAATCTGGATGGGACATATGATGCCATACCTGACGGTGCTATTGCTTTGGATGATGAAATACTGATTTACAGAAAAGCAGCTTTCTGAACATCCATCAGACCCATAACAGCTATGGACTTGCAGGCTCATAACCACTGCGTATGAGCAGATTGACTGCATAAATGCAGACAGTTCTGTGCATTCTGGTTGCATGGGACTCCTCGACCACACAAATGAACGTTAATTTAATCTGCCAATAAGTCCAGGGGACTCAAAGTCACTGTGCAGATCAACAGCTGCAAAAGTTGGAAAACCTGCAACGTTAGTTGCCAAAGTTACAAATCTAATGGAAATCCACAACTGTGTAAGTCTTCTAGACCTATTGTATGCTGCAGCAGCTCCCGTGACTCTGGTTCTCTTCTCCCTCTGCTTGATATTACTTAAGTTCTCCACTACCACGCGCCTGTCCTCTTTATGAAATTCTCTTCTTCATGCAAAATCCTGTTGCCACTGCTTTTTCCAGGCCATAATTTTAAATGCACTTTTTTCAAAGAGTTTGAAGTGTTGTTTCTGACACAGAAAATACCTTATCTGCTAGAGCTTTGTAGAAAGAGATCTGGGGTACTGAGGGGGACAATGTATAGCAACAAACATACCCATGGTGAGGAAAAAAATGGAAAAAAAGGCAACAGGCTAGGAACTTCTGCATTTTTTAGTCTGATGAACAATAAAGGCATTGCTTTATCACCTTACAGCAGTGCTTTGCACATATCTTCCTGTGCTTATCTGTCAGGGTTGCACTCATATTGGAACAGTTACTGCAAACATCACCAAGGCAAACTAGTAAAATAAGTATATATGCATACACTTTAAAGATGCAAGATGTTACTTCAGAGTTTTCTTCAGTAGCAGAAACACTGGAAAGAGAAGGGAGTTCAGAGGAAATGCATAAGACCGTGTATCTGAGATACCATGAATGAAGAGATTGATCTCCTGTCAGCTGTCAAGTAAGAAGACAGTGTTGGAAAAAGTTGTTCTGAAGTCAATCAGCCTTTGCCATCCACCCAGTGATGCAGTTTACAGGACTACATACATCCCATCTTCAGACAGGAGGAAAAGCATTGAACAGTTGTGACTCCTGTATGGCTGCCTACTAGAAATCAGCATCCTGCCTCTGGATTTATAGACAATAAAAGAACAGTTTTTCCTTTTGTTCATACAACTGCTGCTGGCTTGTATCACTTGCAAGTATACAAGTTAAAGAATGTATGTTCTGCATACACGCTACAAAGTGGCCTTGAATTGAATTCGCCTGCACAGTAAATGTGCATTCTGGTTACACCCCAGAAAATCCCCCCGAATGCAGCTGGATAGCGCTGTGACTCCTCTGGAAGGTTACAATGCCTAGGGCTTGGAGGAAGCAGGATCTCATTACCTTCCAAAAGGTGTTCATTTTCACAGGAAGACAAACTCATTCAGTAATGTCTTATTTAATAATTCACTTAAAAATCAAATAATGTGTCTTTCCAAAGCATACAATATCTCACAAGATTCCAGTACAAAGTTGTCTTAAAACTGAGAAATGTTCCATAAAACTGCAAATAAAATTAACATAGCTGAACTTTGTAGATACTGCCCTGGACAAAGTCTTTAGTTTGTTCTGACTTCCACAACAAACACCAAGTTAAAGCCTACCTTTGGCAGTAGGAAAGGACAACCAGATCATTGAGAGTCCACCTGGATCTCAAAATCTGGGAGAAAAAACAGTTTTGCCAGGTTAGTCCCTCTGACCCATGAAGAACCAACAGCCATCAGCTCAGCTGTTGCTGTCAGGACATCAGCATTTTGTTCAAAAGAAAGATTATTTATAAAGAGAAGAGTTCCCTTATGAGGAAAGGCTGAGAGAGCTGGGTCTCTTTAGCTTGCAGGAGACCGAGAGGTGACCTCACTAATGTTTATAAACACATAAAGGGTGTCAGGAGGATGGAGCCAGGCTCTTCTCAGTGATGTCCAGTGATAGGACAAGGGGGAATGGGTGCAAGTTGGAACATAGGAGGTTCCGGGTGAACACAAGGAAGAACTTTTTCACTGTGAGTGCCAGAGCACTGGAGCAGGCTGCCCAGAGAGGTTGTGGAGTCTCCTTCTCTGGAGACATTCAAACCCCGCCTGGATGCGTTCCTGTGTGACCTGCTCTGGGTGACCCACCTAGGGGGGTGGACTGGGTGATCGTTCAAGGTCCCTTCCAACCCCTAACATTCTGTGATTCTTTCAGGCAGGCAGCTCCTTTCCAGGACAATGTCACATGGACCCTGCTGGGCACTGGGGGAGAAGTAACGCAGTCTGGAGACATAGGATACTGCTGATCCCTCCCTATATGATATCTGTGTAGGATTTCGCAGTGAGTAGCGAGAAGCCTGAGTGAGATTGCTGTGCTTGTCACCATCTGCTCAGTGTGTGAAATATACCTGGCCTTGAAGAACCTGTAGCCTAAATGTGTGACTGAAGAAGAAAGGCAAGAGAGGGCTGACTGTGCAGGTGGAATGACTGTGTGGGTCAGTGGTAAGAGCGGTCTCCGCACTTCTAGTGAAGAACTCTGTCCTTTGGGAGTCAGCAGCTTACAGCACTGATGTTAAAGGTAGCAAGTGGCAGACTGAGCCATCCAGGGTGCCCAGGCCGCAGAGAAGTAACCAATTTTGCATGGCTGTGACATTGTTGACACCAGTAGGATGGCATTTAGCAAAGAACATTGAAGATGAATAACAAGAACTTCTACAATAAACCAGGGCCTCCTTGGCTGCGGTGACAGAAAGAGCTGGTCGAATTAGCTGTCAGAAGATAACCATGAGCCACTAACACCATTATAAAATAGGTGGGACTCTCGGGTGATTCAGTCAGGATTCCAGGGAAGTTTTATTGCTGCTGTATCAGGTTGCATTGTGTACGATTTTTAACATACATGGTGAAAAAATACAAAGTATATGTGGTCATAAAAACTATGAAGAATGAAAAACTTGTTTTAAAGAGGATATGGAGAACTTGGCTTCAGTTGAACAAACCAAAGCTGAGAGGGGGAGCTGATCGCTTTGTACTGCATGTCAGGCAGCTCCAAATGAGAGAGGGAAGAGCTTGTTAAGAGAAAGGCCAATTCATATCATTTGCTCTTACACTACTGTCCATTAATACTCTGAGGGTGACATGAGTACAAACACAGCAACATGAGAGGTGAGAGTCTTGAAGAGTTCTGAAGAACCAGGAGAACAACTCCTACCTGATTTTAAGACACAAAGTCTCTTCCACAAACTGAGAAAGGCATGAATGAAATAACATTCCATTTACTCAGCTGTTGCTGAAAAAATTTGTTTCTCTCTGGATAATATGAAGATTATGAATTCTATCCCAAAAGAAGTTGGATCAATTCAGAGCAAAGCATTCAGATACTGGCCAGAACCAGTAAGTATCTAACTCTATACCTACGGTGGTGTGAGCAGCAGCCAAAATAAATTCCATGTGTGATGCGAGAACAGACCTCAAACTACTACACAGTACCTTTGACTTCTTGCAGTGATTTACTTAATTTGGTATTAAAAAAAGAAAACTTAGGTATTTACAATAAAACATCTTCAGAAAGTTCACTTGCTCCACTGATCAAGTGGCCAGACAGATCTTCCAGTGGAGCAAGGCTGCTTGACAGGGTAGGACTAATAACAACTTTGCAAACAACTGCAAAGGAAAATATTGCACGTACAATAACTGGTGAAGGAGGGGGGAATAAAGCACACCTGAATGTTGGGACTTGGATGCTTATACAACAGATTCCCCCTGCCACCCCCTACTCCTCTTTTTTGTTTGTTTCATTCTATAAAGTAAGAAGACAGTTTTACATTGCATCCATTTCTCAAAATTGGTTATGACCTAGGCCAAATCCAAGCTACTAAAAATGTCTGTATCCCAACGGGCAGTCAAAAATTTCCAATATAATACCTGAGCTGATAGCTGTGCTGGGCTGTAATTCTCATTAGCAGCCATTTTAGCAGTAATGGCTAAAATAAAAAGAAGTAAAAATCCCAACAGAGAAAAAAGTCACTTGTTCTCTTGACCAGTGATCGTGAGTGGTGCATGCCCTGCCTGATCCCAGTTATGTGACCATAGCAGCTGCAGAGGATGAGCGAGCAAGTCTTCAGAAGCCTGATTTAATGAGGTAGGTAGATAACAAAAGTCAGGTATGATCTGAGTTAATACAGTTGTTTGATTTCAGGTCCTATCAATATTTTGTCTTTTACTAAAGTTTTCTCTGGAAAGGAAGATTTTTGGCTCTGACTTTTTTTTTCTTTCTTTTTTTTTTTCCCCCGAGACACAGCTGCTGAATAGATTTAGTGCACTGTTTCCCTAAGATCTCTACAAGACACTTTTGGTCAGCTCTTGCCCCTACAACAGCTGCCCGCTCTGCTGCTGGGGTGTGGGCAGGGGAAGGCCTCAATTACATTATTAGCAGCTTCCACCTAACTTCAAAGACGGAATATTATCCTTTTCTTGAATTTTCCTCTAAAAAAAGTCCTGGGCATTGTTGCTAGCCAAAAACAACTAGCACCAGACCTAAAATTTTGATCCACTGGTATATTCAGAAGCAGAAAAAGGTGGTGTCGCACAACATAACAATTTGAAAGAACTTTCTAAAATTCTATTACAAGTGTATGGCATGCAGAGATAAATTTGAACACTTTGCCAAATGAAGGCAGAGGGGGGTTTTGTTGTAGTGGTTGGTTGTCTTTTTGGTTTTGTTTGTTTGTTTTTACACAAGTTGATTTGAAGGGTGACTCCCTTCTAGAAAAAAGTTCACCTATAGTCATATTAAATAAAACCAAAAAAGTGTCACTTTTTGTAATAACTGTGTCTTAGATATCCCTTCTGCCAGTTTCAGGCACTCAGCATGACAACAGTCCTGATTCACTGCGAGTTCCTCCCAAAACACCAAATGAGGTTTATTTTGGGCTTGCAGAAGTTCCTTTAAGGCTTCATGTGCCCACCAAACTCCTTAAAGGAAGTGCTCAGAGCAGAAAAGACCAGACATGAAAGCCACACTTCAAGGAGACAAAAAACATCAAAAGGAGTTAATTTTTTCCAAATTTATTTTAATTCTCACTATTTCCTGTTCCTTCTTCCTAGCTATTCAGAGCTGATGGGATTTCATTGTCCTGTTAAACTAGAATCCCTTGCCACTCAAGATTTCCATCAAGACGTTTGAAAGTCTCTTCTTTTCCCTTCCTCCCAGTGGAAAAGGGAGAATGACAGTCTTGGTAGAAAAGAGAGGTGCCACCACCATAATCCAGCATCAGCTTGGACAAGATAGGCTGTAGAGCAATCAGTCTAGATAGGTTGGAGGTTTCCTGTAGGTTTCCTGACTTACTGTCATGTAACATCATTTCTACTGAACACGTCCCTCTTTGCTTCAGCTAACTCCAAGCCGTACTTCCTTCCAGAAGGACAGAATGCTCTTATTCTTCAGTCTTACACCTTCCGAAGTGTTTGTTTGAAATGCAAATACATAACATCAAGAAATGACTAACATGAGTACTTAAACGGAGCTCTGCTTTGAGAGGAAATGTGTTTTCTGAAAGAGCAGGTCTGGAGTTCATCAACTTTCAGTTCCTGAGGAGTTGACCACTCGATAGCCCTGTGTGTGCTGGAACAGCGTGCTGCTGCTTGTTGATCGTAAACATTCCCATTCACATATCTGATACTAAACAAATAAACCACACAACATCTTGAAGGCTTCATCCCCAGTTGCTGTGAATTCTCCTTTTATGAGCTACTTCCTTGCTGCAGCACTTGTGGCCTTCTATTTCATAGAATCACAGGATCATAGAATGGTTTGTGTTGGAAGGGACCTTAAAGATGATCCAGTTCCAACCCCCCTGCCATGGGCAGGGACACCTCCATCAGACCAGGTTGCTCCAAGCCCCATCCAACCTGGCCTTGAACACTGCCAGGGAGGGGGCAGCCACAGCTTCTCTGGGCAACCTGTGCCAGTGTCTCACCACCCTCACAGGAAAGAATTTCTTCCTAATGTCTAACCTAAATCTCCCCTCTTTCAGTTTGAAACTGTTTCCCCTTGTCCTATCACTATCTGCCCTTGCAAAAAATCCCTCTCCAGCTTTTCTGTAGCCCCTTCAGATACTGGAAGGCTGCTATGAGGTCTCCCTGGAACTTTCTCTTCTCCAGGCTGAACAGCCCCAACTCTCTCGGCCTTTCTTCATAGGAGAGGTGTTCCAGCCCTGGCCTCGCTCCAGCAGCTCCACGTCCTTGTGCTGGGGACTCCAGAACCAAACACAGCACTTGCTTCTGGAGAACTGTGAGGGGGACACTGGAATGGCTTTATCTGGAGGCAACAGTTTCATTTATCCTCTCTCAAAATCTCATTCTGTTTCTGGAGCGTACCCGCCCCTGCAGAACCCAACATCTGTCCCGGCAGGCGGATTTTAAAGCATCTGTTCATAGAAGCAAACCGAAGACCGGAGCAGCCGTTCCCACCGCTCGGCTCCCCACTTACCCACCCTCCCCGGGCACAAC
>VZRW01008225.1:60376-112597 GCA_013398125.1 Aegotheles bennettii | reverse complement strand
CATCCCCGCCCGTACCCCCTCCCGCATCCCCTCCCGCATCCCCGCCCGCACCCTCCGCCGCGGCACCTCAGCCGTGCGCTTCCATCGCGGGGCAGGAGCTGTGCACTGGAAGAGCTGCAGGCTGTGGCTTTGGGCTGCAGGACCTTCCGTGGCCAAGCCGTGCTCAAGCTGCTGCCCTAGCGGAGTTTCTCTGTCAGCTCCTAACGCCGCTTGGCTCCAGGACTTCTCGCCAGCTGCTTGTGCGGCGTCGGTGCTGCTGCCCCGTCGTGTGAGCTGCCTCAGCCCCTCGTACATCCTCCGAGGGTGATGCTTGCGTTCCGGGCAAGCTGGGTTTCGTATCAGGGGGTTGTTTGTTTTTTTCTCTTTTTTTTCTAGATGATTTAAGAACTCTATCTTTTTGCAGTGGTGGAGAAACTTGGCCAAGACATGACTGATGTTTGCCAGCAAATTCAGAACTGTTCAGTGCAATACTGGTAAGCTATGTTCTGCCTGCGCTGTAGCCCTTGATGCCTTCCTCCTGCTATTATAAAAGCACCCAGGTGGAGAAGGATATGTCTTTTTCATTCTTTTTTTTATGCCAATGCTCACACTAGCCTACTCGCTGAACACTTTTTGGAGATAAAGGAGATTGTGTCAAAAAGCATTGACTCTGTTCCCGATTTCCAGATCCTACTATGAACAATTTTCCCAATCCCAAGATCTGGAGAGTTGTTCCTGTTGAAAGCAACTCTGCTGTATTGAGCACATGGAGAGGTCAGCCAGAATCAGCAGAGACAGCATAGCAGCTGTACAAAGCAGGGGCTTTTTGGTGAGATTCACTTTGTTATCAAAAGTACCTGGATACTGGATTCCGAGCCCATCTTCAGCTGGACACATCCAGAATTAGACCAGGGAGTGCAAAGAGCAGTTGTTACAAAAGCCAGCTTGATAGAAGGCTACAACCTGAGTAATCACAAGGAAGTGGTAATTCATACTTAAAAATCCCCAGTGCTGACAGCACATATGCAATGGAATATTCACAATCAATGAGTTGATTAAAAAAGCAGAAATATTTATAAAAGTAGCACTGAAACAAATCTGAATGTTTAAGTTGAGAGAATTCTGACCTACAATGATAATTCTGAAGTAAAAATAGCCACCACTACCGCCAACCAACATTGTTTGCTGGGTAAATTTCTTATGAAATACCTACAGTAGCTCTGATTGCAGCGATAAGTTATCTAACACAAAATAGAATAGGGAAGGCTTTTAACCCTCTTGGCTGTTTGCATTTGAATCACACCACCCACTCAGTCATCTCATAGACCCTTCTGAGTATGAGATTTATCCAGGAACATTGCTGGGAGTTTGAAGGGACTGGTTTTCCTTTTTAGACATAAGGGAAAGCTGAGGTGTAAGTGGGATCACCCAGGAAGCCTGTGATAAAGGCAGGAAAAGAAAACAGATCTTCTTGCAAGGTCACTTGCTGTGGGTCACCTCGATCACTTCAGCGGGTGTCTGAGCAAGCACATCTCAGCAGATGAGGCTGGGATGGCCAACCCAGCCAGCGCCACTGGTTGTCTGCTGTCTACTGTCCCCAGGGATGGCCAGGGATGCTGCAGGAGAGCACTTGTACACTGGCATGTTGAATTCAGCATTGTAAGCACAAGCCTTTGGCCAGCCTGTTCTTCCTTCTGTCACCTTTGCTTTCCTATCATCCAGGAAAGCTGGGGTGACAACTGTTCTAGTCGCTCCAGCTCAATCCTCTGCTGAGCAGTATCAGCACTTAGCACTCAACAGAGGGGTTTGAAGTCGGGTGTGTCTAAAATCTGCAAAAAGATTTTCAAGGAGTTTCCACAATGCTTATATCAAAACTTTTCAAAGAAGATGTTTTCCCAGTGGTTCTAAATCAATCAGATGTTTTTCCATGTTGCCCATCCACTCTTGGTTTTGAGTGTGTGCCAGGCTGTCATCCACTGCTGATTTCTTCAGACTCCTGAAGCTACGGACATCTTCCTGTTGTCTTTTTTCTAAAGACAGGTGACCTGGTTCAAGCACGGGACGACGGCTCCCATTTGGCCGCTCGGACCATTCAGTTGCAAACATCAATGTGATGGACGAAGTAATGGCGATTTATTAGTGGGTTACATCGCGTTTTATAGCTTTAGGTTTTACGACGTCACATTCGTCTTCTTACATCAAAGGCTAAACCACTAGCTACCCAGAGGGGGGTCCTTATCTATCTTTTTCCCGTACATCGCGAGATCTTCCGATCGCAAAGACCCTAGCTACCTACATCTTCCCAAACTAGGCTTAAGTCCTTGGAGAGTGAAGAAGTATGAGCTACCAAAGATGGCAAATTTAGTCCCAAGATTCAAGTTGCATCTAATTTCTTTTGAAAAAGCACAGTGCTGATTATGTGCTGTACAGGATGGTAAAGACACCCCTGTTGTTGTTTTTCTGGCTGCTGAAGACAAAAGCCATTGCAGGTTTGCAGCCGTTCTGCTGTCTTTCTGAAATGCAGTAGTACCTGGAGACTCTCCGACTCCCTTCATTAGACTTTTATGAGAGGAGTACTCTTTTGATTTTAGTTAAACCAGTGCCGTGCAGAAAGCATTCCAATTATGTAAGTCTGTATTCAAAGATGCATGGTTTTCATCATGCAAATTTATTCCAACAGGTGGATATGAATGTCTATTTTGATGCTGGGCTTGCCATTAAAATAATGGCCGGTATTCAAGACAAATTTTATTGGTTGGAAGATAATTCAGTTCTGAATTGTAGTGCATGTAGTCTGTTTCAAGCTATAATTTCTTTCTTTTATAAAAAGTTAACTTGTGAGTAGATAACAAAAAGATTACCTGAAGCTCTGTCCTTGATTTAGAACAATAGAGAAACAAGAACAATGGAGTTAATACAGCACATTTATACTTGCTAGGATATTAATATTTGCATTCTTTAGCCCTTCTAGCTGTGAGATACTGAGCTTTTTGGAGATCCCCTGTCACACAGTGTTTTGCTGTGTGATTCTCAAGGTGAAAAATTCTCAATTCTCAGGTCATGATCCACCCCTGAAAAGATGGGACAGAGTAAACCAGGACACAGATATTCATGCTCAGTCTCACACCTGATGTACTCTCCTCTTCATTCATATTCCTGGGCCATCTGTAGAATATGGTTTTGTCAGTACTGCAGTTGTGTACCAGTGAATCCACATTGATTTTATAGTAGCAAATTTCAGTGGAATAACCCCTCATTCACACGTGTACAAATGAGAGGGTAAATCCTGTGGCCAGGCTTAGAGGAACACACTGCCTTTCTAGGCTGCTCCCAGAGGTTGGCATGGTCTTCTCTGTGGTCTGACAACTCTGGTGGTCCCTGGTAAGTGGTATTTCACAGCAATGCCTGCTGGAATGGGACTGGTCCCATGTCTCCCCCATTCTGTGTGACTTATTAGGGAGATATTTATTGAGGCTGTAGTCATGGATGCCTCCTGAGAGAAAGATAATGGGCAGCTTTTTGACCATTCTCCCAATTTTACCTTGAGGTCTCACAGGCACTTTTTCATACCAGGCTGACATAGGAGTGGCCGTGGCTTCTCATGTTACACCACTGCAGCACTTTGCAGGTGATTTCATTAAAGGCTTTGCAAGAATCAAAGAATGGTTTGGGTTGGAAGGAACCTTAAAAATCACCCAGTTCCACCGCCCCTGCCATGGGCAGAGACACCTCCCACTAGACCAGGTTGCTCAAAGCCCCATCCAACCTGGCCTTGAACACTGCCAGGGAGGGGGCAGCCACAGCTTCTCTGGGCAACCTGTGCCAGTGTCTCACCACCCTCACAGGAGAGAATTTCTTCCAAGTATCCAATCTAAATCTCCCCTCTTTCAGATTGAAACTGTTTTCCCTTGTCCTGTCACTCCATGCCCTTGTAAAAAGTCCCTCTCCAGCTTTCCTGTAGGCTCCTTCAGGTACTCAAAGGCTGGTATGAGGTGTTCCTGAAGCCTTCTCTTCTGCAAGCTGAGTAACTCCAAACTCTCTCAGCCTTTCCTCATAGGAGAGTTGCTCCAGCCCCCCAATCATCTTTGTGGCTGTCCTCTGGACTTGCTCCAACAGCTCTGTGTCCTTCTCGTGCTGAGGACTCCAGAACTGGACACAGTACTCCAGGTGGGGTCTCACCAGAGCAGAGTAGAAGGGGAGAATCACCTCCCTTGACCTGCTGGTCACGCTGCTTTTGATACAGCCCAGGATACAGTTGGCTTTCTGGGTTGCAAGCACACATTGTTGACTCATGGTGAGCTTTTCATCAACCAACACCCTTTTTTCACCCAACCAACACCAACAGTCCTTCTCCTTGAGGCTGCTCTCAATCTAATCTTCCTGTACTGTGGGTGGTTCTTCATTCTCCCAGTCCCTGCCTTTGCCGTCTATGACTTGGACAGGGTAACTTGAGCACTTGCCAGAGAAGACTGAGGCAAAAAAGTCACAGATAGGAAAAACCAAAATTTTGAATCACACCTCCTGCAACTCAATGACCTCTATCTTGATGAAATGAAAAACTCTTTTCATCACAGGTAAGAAATTGCTCTTGTGTTTAAAGCAAGTGTTGCATGTATAAAATACTAATAAAACAATACAGCAAGGTGAGTTTGACCCATAAGGAGATATGGCTTTGAGATTCACTAGGCTTCTTACTAACACAAAATAATCACCCCATATTTCCCCTGTCAGTCACATAAAAATATTATCATCACTGTGTTTAATAGGCAGCTTTCAGTCATGCACAAAATACTGCCAGTAAAATTGCCTGGTCAATAACAACATTATGAAAAAACTTACTTTTATTTGGTTTACATGCCATAAAAATTGCAAATATTTACAATACTGAACTAAATGATATATATATATTTTGCCTTCAAAATTAAAAAAAATGTTTAAAATGAATCTTAGTGTATGGATATGCCATTTTAGCTGAATTGGCAATAATCTCACAGTAAAATTGGCAGAACTTTTATGGTTATGAATTTAAGAACCAGATGTTGCTCACAGTAATCACAGGAGAGCTTCCATTTTAGGTCATTCACACAGCTCCTACAAGTAAGGTTAAGAAGGTTTGAGCCCAGCTGAATAGATCAGATTAGCTTCTAGAGAAAGTTACTGTTCTTTTATAACACATCATAATCATTGCCTATCATAACCATAATTATCAATGACAACCCCTACCAACCTGGGATTGAGCTGGTACAGAGATGCATTTTCAGAATCTCTACAGAAAGATATCTCCAGCCTTCAAGAACTTAAGTTTTCCTAAAATCCAGGTTTCAACTACACTTTTTGAAAATGCCCATTAAGTAATTTTTGAAGGCACAAGTGAAGTACACATGCTTTCCTCTTACTAGAAGCTAGTGGGCAGTTAGTATCTGTTTCCTGCGTACAGTGGCAACTCAATTGCTTCAGCAGAGGTTTGCAAAGGCCCTTACTGATGACTCTTGCCAGAAACTGGTCAAGTTCCTGGTGGACAAAGAACCAAATTTTTTGCAGATGTTGCCCTCTTGGCTTTCATGCTAAATGTGTTTCATGGCTCCAGGTGAATGGTAGTGACAGCAAACAGAAAGAAAACACGAAAAGGTAAACCAAATGAAAACCAAAGCTGATAATTTTTAACAAGTGAAATTATTTTTGGAGCCCTTCTATGACTGTCAGTATTCCTGCTCTCTTTTCACCAGGATTTAAAAGTTAGCTTTTAGATAATTATGGTAATTATGAGAAAGCTTGTGTCTCCCCCTTGACTGCTTCCTACTCTATAATCTCTGAATCCAGCTTCTGGGTGGAAAAGTTATTTCTTCAGCTTGATACATCCAGGCACTTAAGACTTGGAGTCTTGTCGTGCACATTTGTGCAAATTTGTATTTGTTTAGATTTTTCCTACTTTTTCTACTTGCCACTTTCCCCCTGAAAGTTACTAAGGAACTGCTCTTTAAACTCATGGACCCTGGAGATCCAATGCAAGGGATTAAGTCTCCACAGCATGCTGAGGGACATGAAGTACAGGCACTGGCATGACTCTGGCTAGAACCATGCTTTACTCTGCTTTTGCCTCTGAGGCAATAGCATTCATACTCCAAGGGATGGAAGGGTGGGATGGAAGGTGGCTCACTGAGGATAGGGAAGAGCTGAGCTAGGTTTGCCCCTTTCTTTCCCACACTTTAAGTATCTCTTTGTATAGAAAGGAAAGGGATAAATTTTCAAATTAAATCTTAAACTCTAAAAGTGCTGCAAGTCCCACATGAAGAACCCAACACCAAGTATCTAATACATAATGCCACCCATGTGAGCCTTCGTTTCCCACCTGGCCTATTTCAATCGATACCTGTGCAATCCACGTATGTATCAGGGATTGCCATTTCCAGCAGCTTTATGAATGAATGTAAGAACAGATCACTGTGTGGTTTTTACTTAGGAATTTTATAAGCATAAATTCCTGGCTTTTGACGTGATTTTCTTTGGTTTCAGGTCTCCTGCCAAAAAGATTAAGACATTTTTTTTGTACATTATTTCTTTACATATTAAAGCACAAGTCTTTCACTGCTTGACTACATTAGCCTGTAACAAAAATAATTCAATCACTGTTGATCCTTTTATATATAACACTTTCCGTATGGCAGCCCAGTAACATGGTACCGCTGTCTCAACAGTTCATTTTTTTGTTATAGAAAAAAACAGTGATTTTAAAGTTTGTTCAGTAATACTGTATTTAAAAAATGAAAAGCTCATGTAATGTATACCTTTATTTTGTCATATTAATAAGTGTCAAATGTTAATTGACTGTCCTGTCATTCACTGCTTTGGAGCTTTAAAATTTAACAATTTGCCCTTTTTATTTGAATCATCAAAATGTAACAGTTCAGCATGTGGCAAAAGAGTGAAAAAAAAAAAGTCAGAATTAAACCAGATAGGGCCAGACTGAACCGATCATAGGTCCATAGCTTTTGCTAATTTACTGCTGCCCTTTGAGATTACTGTATAAAGAATGGCAGTAGATTTCTGTCAACTTGAATCCTCAAGATGCATCCTTGTTTGTTCCCCTTGAGCATCTCAGTACTGGCAGGCTAAGTAACAATGCAAAAATCTTAGCTTAGTGGGAAAGCACAGACTATCCTCCATGCAGTAGTTGTGACTTTATAGATCTGGTAGAGGAAGGAGATTGTAGCAATCTGAAATTCACAGGTCTGACATATTATCTAATCTTTAAAAATCTGAAATACTTTTAATTAAATTAAACAATTCTAAGGGTCTTCTTGAAAATCTATAGTGATACAACCCTGTTAGGATTGTTACTACTTTTACTATAATGGATATTTATATATTATAATTTGACATTTTAGTTGCAGTACTGCTTCAAAACCACAGCCATCCATCTGTAAGGTGTTTTAAAGTAAGTATTTGTTATCCTAATCAGACCAATTAGAAAATTTAAATTACAAGACAGACTTAAAATCAGTAATTAATATTTTTTTCTCTTAGGGCTTTTACAATGAAGCCTTCTCTTCAGATAAGAGGTATGGAAAATTCTTTTAAAAATTACAGATATATCTTTCCATAATAACCTGACATTGTAGGGAAACTGTCAGTGGTTATGAGGCACCCAGGATGAGCGGAATGAGAAGAATTGGGCAACCGGGCTCTGCTTTTATAGGAGGAAGCCAATGGTCTAAATACTCTTCTATGCCTGTATTTTTCTAAAGGACCATATCTAGCTTGAGAGCAGTAATATTTTTGTGAGCCAGGACACAGAGCTGCTTTGCAGAATTTATCAATCCCCACTGCATGTTAAAGTACTCAGTTCCTAGAGCAGATATTTTCTCATGTTGCGGCTGAAGTTACTTGCAGACTGAATGAAGGTTTATATCTGTCAAAACAGTGAAATCCTTTTAGTCCATTGGGATAATTATGTATGAAGACCATCTGCTATGTGTATGGCCATCTAAATATCTTTGAACAGAAAGCTCTCTCTATAGGAGGGTAAGTCCAGTTTGAGAGTGGCCAGAGACTCTTTCCCCATGCAAAGGTGTATTGTTGGTTTTGAGGATCTTCATGATTTTACATCCCAAAAGACATTTGGTCCTCTATTCTCAGCTGACAGATTGTTGTAGTTACAATGTTAACTGCAAAGACTACACTTCTGCTATCATGTGAGTTGCAGGTTCTCTCTGTGTCTTATTATTTGGAGTAGGTATTGATTTAAGATTCTAATTTTTCTTGCTGGAAATATCAATTATCTAATCTCTAATTAAGAGTCTCAAAGGACTGATGAAGTTGAAATAGAAATACTTTAGCTAAGACATTTACATTAAGCTTTGGCTAGAGTGAAAAATAGCTCAGTTAGAGAATTAAGGACTGAAATATTGCTATAATAGCAATCCTGACTGTGTCCTTTTTTTAGGTAACTGAAGTTTCTGTTTGTACTGCCAAGTGGTTTCAGATCAAGTAATTTTATGGTTTTCGTGCAGTAGAATAAACAGAGGAATAAAAGCAAACAATTAATTTCTTGTTCCCATGAATCATCCTATCAGCTTTAACTGACCATTTTGAAACACTAAAAAATCATGAGTAGAACTTCTGAATTGGGTTAGAATCATGATTTAACTATTTAATTATTTAACTATGATCAGAGGCTTTAGGGAAACTATCAAATATCCAGATATTTGTGAGACCTGGTAATACTGCTTCACTGAGACTATGTGCATGAGGAAAAGTTCACAGACTAGACTGTTAAAGGTAGATCACCAGTATTGACAAATCTCTGCCACTAGGAAAGTTTAGTTGGAAACTCAACCTTCCATTCTAGCTGAAATTATAAAATATCTCCCAAAGCAGGCTGTTTGCATCCCTGTGATATTTGATAACATTTTTCAGATTGCTACTATGGTTAACTCAACCCTGTAGTTCATGGGGCAATGGTTGTTGTCTTCTGTGAAGCAGAGGGTATGGATCCATTGATATGATCATTATGGATTCCAGACACCCTAAGAGGAGATCAGTACCTCAAACCAAATTCTGGTTTCTATGAGAGAATTCTTACTTCTGGCCAAAATAATGGCAAGCATAAAATCTTAGTGCTTAGGAAATGCTTTCTATTTTATTAGAGTTAAATAATTAAAAATCATGCGTTCAAGATGGTGGGTGGCCTAACACAACATTAACAAGAGCTTGTTAAAAATATAGCATCAGGCAGTAGTTCACTTTTCAAAACCTGTAAGTAAGAGGTTTCACATGTTAGGTTTCTACTCCACAGTCTGAATTTCCAGGTGAGGTTATAAAGTTATTTTGCAGGAGTGTCTGAACTGCAGGAGGTATATGCATGTTTGATGACTTGTTCAGGAGAACATGAAGAAGAATTCTGTGAAAGCTGACAAAGTTTATTTTGTCAGCTAAGACAAAGGTCTCTAAACAAAAGGAAGACTATATGGAACTAATGAAAAATCTGAAGGAATCATGGATAAAAATATGCGTGGAAATGTCTTGTTGAGGTTTTCTTCTTCTTCTTCTAAGTCTGGCTCTCTGGCTTGGACATTTATTACTGGTTCAGTTGCATCAGGTATGTTTTTGGAGTGCATTTTAAGGTTTCAGCTATAATCCATGAAGTCCATTCCATGAGGTGTGTGTGAACCTAAACATGCTAAACAGACTTAATCATGAGATTTACTTAAAAAGTGTAATTCTAATTTGATCTTAAATGCAGATGTAGGCACACCATCTGTGTCTGCATTAAGGGCAGCACTGGTATTATAATAGATAAATACTTGCTTTTTGGAAAAAAATCTTTCAAAAGGAACTCCTTCAAACCCTCACATGTTTTATTTGGCTGTTTACCCTTGTCTTTATGTGATTCCTTTCATAAGCTCTTTCCTCTTCCCTGGACCTTAATTTTCAATGTTTAAAAATGTGGCTATAAAATTTTTCTGAAAAAAAAAATAATCCCTGTCCTGATCTCTGCTCCTATAAGAACTGTCTTGTCACATACATTTGTAGAAAGTGTTTTTCACTTATAGCTATCCTCTATGTGAACATTTTGGTCTGTTTTCACTCTTTTCCACAATTCAGAGAGTACACTGTTCCTTCCTCTGGATGACAAATGACTTCTTACTTTGGTTGTTTCTCTTGTCGGCCAACATAATCTCAATATGGCTTTTATTGTTAGTGATTAATCTGTTCTTAATAAGAAACTGGCATTTCCAGTAGTGTATCCTACTTGAAATGAGTTTGTGTATCCTTTCTGTTTCTGATAATTTTGTATGTCTCTAACCTTGTCTAGAGTGGGATGTTCCATTCTTTCTGTTTTGTTTTCTTTTGGGATATCTCGTTTCTAACCCTTTGTTTTGGAGTCACCCACTGACAACACTGTTCCACTCATGGACTCTGTGTTCTTCAAATCCACTGATACATCTCTAGAAACTACACTTGTGACATTAGTCTTTCACTTCTGCAATCAGATTCTTGTGACTTGTTCCTGGTTCTTTGCTGATACTACTGGAATCATCCCAAACATCAGACCAGAAAAATTGTCTGTCTATGAGATGATTTTTGTGCATTGCTCTGGTGCGTGCTCAATCCTTTAATCATGTTTATTGTGGGCAGAACAGAAACCATTAATATTTTGCATGCTTTCTCCTTCTGATTTGGCTTAGAAGTATTAAAGGGAGGGAGGGGAGCAAGACAAAAGTATTTCCGAAGTTTCTGGGCTCCTAGGAACTCCTGCAAAAATGTCTCTCAGCCCCTTGAGTAAGCAGTGACTTTCTAGTACAACATACTTTAATTTTTCTCGTGGCATCTTCTGATGCTTATAAAACTGGCTGTATACTAACCAGTCATGCACCATCTATAAATTATAATATAGAAACAGACAAAAAGCATGCAAGCATTTTTTGATCAAAATCGTACTTGGAAAGGAAGAGTCTCCCAGAGATTTTATTGTTTTGATGCTCTAGCCACTGCCTAGCAGTCATGCAGGAATCACTCAGGATTCTGGAGTCCAGTCAAGTAGGATACTGAAATGTCAAATGGGAGTTTTGGAGATGTCCTTAATCTTCAGATGAACTTTCTGAATTCTCTCAACATTTGATCAGTGTACTTTCCCTCCTTTTCTCATAAATGTTATGATTATTCCTGTCCTCACACAAATCTTTATAGAATCCAGAGAAGACAAAAAAAGTGATGCAGAACTGTCAAATGAAAAAATGTCTAAATATGCAATATTTTATAAAACTTAATTTTTTTTAGTCATGACTGTTCACATAAACATTCAGTTGATTTTTTCATATTTACAAGTGCACACATTTCATTCTTTGTTGTGTCTTTTGTTTGTTTTGAAACTGTTATCATTGGCTTTGGTTCCAGTCTGAGCACTAGGTATAAGATCTCCAAGTTGTGTTTCATGTAGAATCAGGACTGTCCTCTTGAAGTTGACCTGCTGTCTTGCTTCCAGGGCTAGAAATCTTTGCAGGCTTTTGGAGTTCAAAACTATTAATTTCCTTAGGTAATACAGAATCATCTTTCAGAGTGGCACTTAATACTATTGCTGCTCTTGCACTGCTGAGTAGACATCCATCTCTTTGGTGTTAACCATTTTGTCTTGCAACTTTTTCCTCCAATATGTATTCTGCTTAAAATTTTGTATGTGAGCCAGTTACTTCTTAAGCCTATATGTAGAGATGTATTGTTATGGGTATTTTTACAACAAACATCTGTTTAACATCTATCCATTGCTAATATGCACAATGTAAAGCTAAGTGTATGCCTTAGATTCCTCCTGGAAAATATTTTTGCTGCATTTCTTTTTGCTTCTCAGCTGCTTACATACTGTAAATAAATTTGTTCTCTGAAGCCATAGTGTTTATGTCCAACTGGCTTTCTCCCTCATCCGTCCCTGTTCTCCTTTCCTTGAAGGTGGCTATTCAGAAACATCTGCTTTCTATTACTCTCTGTGTCAAACAGAAAACAATCGCAGTGCTCATTAAGAAGTTTCCATGTTTAACCTTCGCATGGCAACTTTCAGAGAAAGAGGACCTCCCAGATTTCTTCTTGAAAAGCTTTGTTATTTTCTCACCATAAACTCTCAATAAGGCTTTCAGCAGCTCTTCGATGATGCTTGATTGCTTGCCTGGAAGCTCAACCTCCTGAAATATCCCATTCTTATACTCTTCAACCTTCAAGTCACATTGGGTGGTGTGCTTACCACAGTAACTGGAGAAGGACTGCTGTTAACATAACAGCTGTTGTTGTAAAACTTGTGCAATATTTCAGAATGTTCTTGTTCACACTACTAACGAACAGTTTGTTCCATGAATGCATAGCATGGTTCTAAATCAACCTAGCCAGCTGATGAAAGCTTGAAAGCAATCAGTGTTTCAGCCTGCTTGGTAGGTGTTCTCTCATTTCATCTACAGCTACTTGTGGTCTGGGTTCAGGAAGATGGAAAAGCACTGCCCTTTCCCATTGTCCAAAAAGTGTGGAGAAACGTGTGTTATAGGAAAAAAGTCCTTAATGGAAAAGGAAGTTAACAACATTATTTTTATGCATATTAACTTCTAGATGACTTTATTATCTGAAATAAAGGCTTTTGAACTCTTTTAAATCCTTATAGCACAGGTCAGCCTTGTGGACCCAGCGCTGTGCAGTGTTAGCATAGCTGCTTATACAGAGAAACTTGTGGGTAAGTGATGTAGCAAAACAGATCAGGTCTAAAAGCAAGTGGAAGGTAAAAGTTATTTGCAAAAGCTCTGAGTAAGTTGATTCTACAGACTCTCATTCTCTTACTGATTGTCTTGATTTACACTCTCACTTCCACTTGCTCACAAGCAACAAGTGGTTTGGCACTGCATATGACACAAAGGACCAAGGACACTGGCTACTGAGTCCTTGTCACAGCTCTGGGATTCTTCATGATTGGCAGTGATGACCTAGATTTTGGACAGATCTCTCATGTCGATTTAGGAATAGTGTTTTGCTATTATCCTCCTGTTGTGATAACAGGAGGGAATGGCATATATGTTTTGCAGCCTTGTTGCAAGCAATTCTCCTGTTCTCAGGGCATCTTCCATTAAGCAGTTATTTCTACTGTGGTCTTATTGCACTGCACATTGTCTGGGTTTGACACATTCCTCATTGTGATTGACTAGGAACTATCTTCTTCATTAGGTTATTTTTTAACCCTTGTTCTGCTGCTTCTACCGCACACATTTCCATTCATATTTAATTCTTACTAAACTTAATAGTTCTGTTACAAGTCTCTATGTCTCAGTTACAGTTCTAGGAAAAGCTTGAAATTACAGATGTGCAGGACTGTGAATAACTGGTGCTCTTCCCGTACCACGAAAAGACAAGAGCTGTATGCGGTTCATTATGAGAACATGTGGCAAACACAACTCAGAAAGCTGTATAAAACTAAAGCTTATAGGAAAGCAGAACATAACCAAACCCCACAACTCCTACTTAGAAAAGAAAAACATACCAGTGTGAATACAATATTTGAACAGGAGAGGCTATCACTCTGTCCCATTCAAGTACTACCAGGTCATGTGTGATAATGCTAAGACTGAGAAAGCTTTTAACCTCCAGCTAGAGGATTATCTTTCTTTTGGGGAGAAAAAAGAATGATATCATTATCCCTTGGGTATAATGAATTTATTTTTTTATTTTTTTTTTTACATTTTCAGCACTGGCCTATTTCAGAATTCTTATTCTGTGAAAAAAAAATATGATTTATTCAACTTACTAGGTGCTTTCTTTGTGGCCTCATTTATATCCCCTTGCAATAATTTGTGGGATTTTGATGCCATTGTGTTTGAGGAAACAGGGACTGTGAAGAAAATAGACATTGAAGACTTAACGATGGGAGACAATTCTGACTGATGGTAGGAGTGAATAAACATCTGTGAGTAGACAGCTGTATACTTGCTGGTTTTGTTTTGTAAAATTGTATCCCACTGGTATCTGCTGTGCTTCAACATGTAAGAGTGTTCAGTTTTATTGTTTCTACTGTGGACTGGATTCCCTGCTTCCCTATATGGGAGTTGTGCCATTTTGAAATCTAAAGTACTTCTCCATTGCACACCATTTAATATTAACTCTTCTGTAATTCAGTGCAGATGGATTTATATGCTGTCTGGCTTTTTTTTTGGCTTTTTTTTCCCCATAGCTGATTCATCTAAGCAGACAGGTGGAGGTAGATAAGCATACATGCAGGTTGAATGGATGCCAGATATAGAAACAATCTGTATGATGTAATTTGCAGAGCTCAACAGTACTAGTAACAAATCCAGACTCATAGCCCTCATATTAGTAGTTACAATTGCCCCACTGTGATGTTACTGGGCACCATGTGTTTTGTACATCATCAGTCTTGACCATGCACAGTAACTTCAGATGGTTTGTGAGAATGAGTAACAGCTAATTCTGCCCTGCTAAGGAAAATCCAATTTAGGTTGGCTGGAATTTACAGACTGTTTTTCACTGCTCTGTAATTGCATTTGGCTGCCATATTGCCCTGTACTGTGTGATGACAGTTCCTCTGGGATTGGCTGCTATGTGGCATTGGACATCGGGATGTTCCTTAGCAAAGAAGCTAAAATACTTGTGCAGGATCAGTCTCATTGTAACAAGTGTTTTCTAGTGCCAACTCCAGCATGCCAATAAAGCACAGCTTCTAAGTAGGTGGAGTGCACAGATCTCAGAAGCTTTCATGATGAAAATGAGCACTGGAAGTATTTATTGACTTCAGCTTTCTCTGTGCATCTTACAGAACCAATTCTCCTTTCCCATTTAAAGATCTGTGAGTATGTGAAGGGGAAATCTGTAGTATATCTATTGGACAGATCTAGGTAATTTAGTCCTTTGTGACAGTGGTTCCCAACTTTTCTACACCTTAGCCCCATCTGAGAGGAGTGAGCATTCTGCGTGGTGCAGTCATGGTGCACTAAGGAACCTGTGCAGGGCAGCAGGTTAGTTTGGCCCTTTTGTCATGTGTCATCTATAGTGCATTTCATTAGTACCTCACCCAGGTTGGAACTGCTGCACAAAGGTGTGATCCAGATTTCATAGGCTATACCTGCAATCTCATTAGTCCCGTGTTCAGTGGTTCCCTTAATCCCCTCCCTTCTGTTAGCGGCTTGGTGGAATACAATAATTACCCAAACTGGATCACTACAGGAAAAGTACTTTAGTCTTCTGTATGAACAGCATATCTGCTCTTCTGAAGAAGAAGTGCAAGAGATCTTCTCAAAGGCTTCACTTATTTCAAGGTCTTCAGAGCTAGCTGTTGATGCTCTTGGAGTTATGCTTGGTCTTCTACAGTAAGAAGCAGTGCTATAGTAAAGCACAGAAAGAGAATTTGCTATTGTCCAAGTGGCATCCTTTTAAAAGATACTTGTCTATTCTTCTCTTGTTTCATTTTACTTTTTAAGCTATATAATCACTGCTTTCTAGAAAACCCCCACAAGCAGGAGTTAATTCTTTGTCTGTGGATTGTATCTTGACAAAAGTGTTCTGATAGGAGATGGAAAAGTAAAACTGCTCATTTCCAGAAAGCCCTATCAGTCATCTAACTTGCTCAATAATTTGGAATTTATTTTCTTTATTGTTTATTTCAATCAGCACATTGCAGAAATTTAGTTTCTTCTTGCTGGAAGCAGCAGAAACTGAGTAGCACTATCAGCTAGTAAACCCTTCTGTGTCTGTGATTCTGAGGCTGCAGGAAGCTGTCTAACATTTTACAGCACTCTTTAATTTCCAATACCATTATCGATTAAATGGACAGTTAAGTTATTAAACTTAAATATAAGTCATGATAAGCAGTTCGTTAAAAAGTAGAGCCTGGTTGATGGGAGACACCCAGTGCATTAGTCAGGAGAGTAATGGTGAGCTCTGGTGAAAGGGGAAGCTGTGCAGACCCCGTGGGATATGTAAGCAGCAGGGTGCAAGGAGAGGGAGGAATACAAGGAAGAAGGTGAGTTGTGCTCCACAACTTCTGACTGCCCAGGGTAGACTTGGCTTCTTGCTCAGAAGAGTGAAGGAATAACTAAGAGCTTTAGAGCATTAAAAATGTTTTGATTCAGGGTTTGAAGTGGACCCTTTTTCATTGACCTGTAGGAGATGGGCTTTTCCACTCTTGAAATTAGTGCTGTCTACAGCGTAAGTCTGAGTAGTTAAAGATGTACAGAGAGGCAACACGTGTTTGCATCTCTTCGAATCAGAAAGCAATGTACAGTGCCCTGCTTCTCCCCAGCAATCTGTTTAAAAGAGTTAAGTTACGTCTCCTGCCTTGAACAAGAATGGTCTCTGGAAAGAATTATCTTCTTTAGAAACAGAATGGTACGGCTTTGTGTCACAGAGTGTTCGTTGGTTTCTGGAGGAGGATTTGATATTGAATAAATGTCAGTGTCTATCTGTGTTTTAATGTGCAGACTGTGCTGCTTCTTTTTATTTAATTGAACATGTATTTCACAGGTGTGCTGCTAATTGTTAGAAGAGCCCCATGTGAGAAAGAATGACAGGAAATATAAAGAGGGGAAATGCCATCCATCTCACCGCAGGACCTGTGCTCTTTTGTGCTCCACACAATATGGTGCATTCTTTTTTTCTATTTCTTAAGTGTGTGTGTTTTATTTGCCTAGGATGCAGCTCTTGATTTAGAAGTGAGTAGGTCAGTTCCTGTACACTGGGGGCATTTCTGAGGAACTTCAGCCTTTGAGCCCTGGTCTATGACAGGAATTAAATGGCTGAGCATGGATTTTGTGACTCAGGTCTGCATAGGAATGTTACACTATATTTCCTGAACAACTATTTTACTGAAGATGTCACTCATCAGAAAATTTCACTTTCCTTAGGTTCTCACAATTTTTTCTTTTTGTTTCTTTCTCCTTAAGGACTAGATTAACCTGTACAGGGTGAGGGGGATTTCTGCAGGGAATGAGAAAGTTAAATTCTCCTTGTCTCTTCTAACGAGCCTCATGTTCAACAAAACACAAAATGAATTCACTGATGAATTCATGTGGTACAAACTCAGTTTGGGAGTTTAATATTAAGGGAGTGTGTACTCCCAGTCTATCAACTGTTCTGGGTGTAAAGGTGATGCAGTCAATCAAGGTGGGGACAAGTTGGGGGAGGGGGGTGAAGACACTCTTGAGTTATCATTTGCTGGTGCAATTACAGCATCTGAAGGCTTCTTGAGGCAGACCAACAGCAAAAGTCCCACCATCACCATTCCTGTGGCTTGCACCAGTCTCGAATTTGACGTGAAAATGTGGCAATACCATCAAGCCTAGATGAGTTTACTGGTAGCCAAAAATCTAAAAACCCTTAATTTTGGAAACACACAGCTCTTTTATGATGATAGGCTGGATTTCTCTTTTGGGGTGGTACTGCCTGATAATGGTGTTTAGATACTCAGGGTAGGGATGTCAGCATAAACCAGCAGATACAGCCTGTGCTAGCTCCTAATTTGTTTCTGAGAAAAGGTATTGATTTTGACCTACAGGTCGTGATCATGGACACATCACAGATAATCAAGGAGTGGTCCTTTGCCTTCAGTAGGCAACTTAACCCAAAGTTTATGGTCACGATGATGCCAAACTGTCTGTCTGTGTCACACTGATTAATGTCATTCCTTACTTAAATATGAAGAGAATGGGTTGCAAGTTGTCTTTAATTTCATACCTTAATATTACTGTTCCTTTTCTCCACCTTCTCTGAATCTAACATAACATAATGTGGTGATTTTTTGTAAGATTCTGCAAAGACTTCCAGTCTTTCCCTGCTGAGACAGCGGCATTGTTTGTAATGACCTGAGCAGAAGGGAAAATTTTGGTAACTTGGGGAAATTCTCCTCTGGACTTCATAACATTTAATTTTTTAATTTATTTCTCTTAAAAGATGACATGACACACAGAACAGTGAGTAAATGCCTTAAACAAAACTGGTATAAAGGTCAGTATGTATAAATGACCCTTAATAAAGAAATAATGTATCTCCTATTTGGCACTCCATGGCTCAGAAGGGTATCTTATTTTACTGCATTTTTCAGAATCATCAAATAGGTCACCCTGAAGACTATATCCTTTTCCATTGCTATGAAAGCTCTGGGTTATTATTTCTCTTGCCTCATTCATTTATGAGAGGCACGGCAATAAAACTCACTAATCTGTCCTTCCATAACATCCTAATGATGAGCTGTGTGAATCATAAATGATTCTTTTCAATTACAGTAAAATTTTTTGAGGGAAAGAAAGAAGAAAAGGCAAATTAAAATGGGAACCTGGGGAACAACTGAATATCATTTTTGCATATCTTTAGAGATAATTTTTATTCCTAGTACTAATGGTAATCCCCACATCACTTATATGAAAAGGCTGAGAGAACTGAGTTGATTCAGCCTTAACAGGAGAAGGTTAAAGGGGCACCTTAGGCACAGTTCATTCCTAGACCATAAAGAAATCTGCAGTATTCAAACCAGGCAAAACTTCTCCTTCCTGTCCAAGTTCTACCACAGTCAAACACTTTTCTTAAAGCATGGAGAAAACCAAGGCTTTCCAAAAGGGGCCAGGATTTTAGAATTAGATTTTCATTCACTAAATCAGGGAAACATTGGAGACAGGTCATATTCTTTTTCCAGTTTGCTTCCATTCATGCTGTAGGACTTCAGAACACCCCAAACCCTGGCCATAACCATTTCATGCTTATAGAAGGCTTCTAACTTTTGGAGCTCTTTTGGAGCGTAATTTGATGTGCATTTTTCTGTCAGCGGTTTTGAGCTGAACATTCTCAATCTCCATCTGCTTATTCTTGTCCTCAGAGCCACCCTATTATGCTGTTATAATTGTTTTGCAAATATCTGACTGTTTTTTTCCTATGAGATATTGATATGGAGACAAAGAGAGTCAGATCTCAGTTATAGAGAGATTAATGACTTGTCTGCTTAAAGATTTGCAAGGTTTTGCTTTGTTTATTTTGAACTGGGACTCCCTCTGCTTTGTTACTAAACAATGAAAGGAAAACTGCCAGAAGTGTATAGAAGGTTATGTACTTTTGAACTTGCATTTCTTCCATAGTACCGACAAGGGACAAAAAAATCTAATGGAATAGAAAAATACAAAATCTTCATTAACTATCACTACAGCTTGGTTTTTTTTGGGTTTTTTTGTTTTTTTTTTTCTAGTGGCCTGCTTTGTGAGCAAAATTGTGGATGTGTACCTATTTTTGTAAATATGTTAGCTTAACTTTTGTGGTTTTGATAGACTTTAAACAGATACCTCTTTCTCATTGATTTCATTTTGGAGAGACACTGGGAATAGCTAAGATGTAACAGAGACTGAGAAGAGGTGGAAAACTATTTTTCCTTGTTGCTAACAGGGGAAATACTATTATCTAATTTCTTCCACATCATTTTCTTAAAGATCCCAGCTGTAATGAAATGCACTTGAAATCTGAGAGATACTAAGCTAAACACATACCTTTTTTTCTTTTTTAATCCTCTGTTAATGGTAAAAGGAATAAACAGTGTTTTTCCCTCAGTTTGAAAATTACCATTAAATCTGTCAAGAGGATTATTACAACTACAAAGCAATCACTTGCAAAATGAGTTTGTATAGCAAATGTTGCCTTTGTAGAATTGGAGACATTTTATAACATCAAAGTTATAACACTAAAATTGTCAAATTGAGATAATCTTTCTATTAAATCAGGACATTACATACTGAATATATGCTCCACATTTTGACAGTATGTATGTAAACCTACTCCTACATTATTGCTTATCTCTGGATTATTTCTAGAAAGAGCTATAGGGCTGGAATAAGGAAACAAAGGATGGAAACAAATTCTAGAGCTCAGCAGACTATCTCCCAGGTTTGCGGGGAGACCTTAAGAACAGCCCTTTCTTCATATTAGAATCGCCTACCACAACAGAGTTGAGCCTATGCTATCATGTTATGAACAGAAATCAAAATCAAAAATTCAGACTAGATAGCTTATAAAAATGAACCTTGAATATGGTCTGAATTCAGAGCGAAGGGATGTTCAGGGCCATATCTAGTTTAGTAAAAGGAGGTAGAGTATTTTACTAAAGACCTTGGACTGAAATTTGGAAATTTTGTAGTTTTAGAACCTGGCTCTACCATTTGTTTCTGGTATGATGCTGAGTAAGCCACATGAGAAAATTACCCCTCGTGGGCTCAGAAAATTTCATTCTCTGGTTCAAATGTTGATAACCGCATGGTTCCATAAATGCTATTTCATTATGTCTAAACTCTGCATAGACTGATGTTTACAATATTTTATTCCTTTCACAGTGCCAAAATAATGTTATCTCTGCCTCCTTAAAATTGAAACCAACTTGTCTGTGCTAAGATCTGCTCTAATAGTGTCTCCAGAAAAGCCTTCAGAAGGTAGCTTCCAACAAAAAATCAGGTTATAATTTAAAAAAAAACAATATGAACTTCATGGAAAGAACAATTGTCATTCTTAGCATCCTAAATATTTTATAGTAAGAATATATTATAGTAAATGGTGAATCATGCCTGAAAATTTCAAGAACTGACATTATAACAAAACTTTAGGTTCATTTTCCTTGAACAAGGAGAGTACAGTAGATCTAGATTTTTTAAACAGCATTTGTCAATAAAATTATATGTTTGAGTATGATTGTTTTAAAGTCTACAAAGTTGTTAGTCTTCTTGATCCTCGGTAAACCAAGCAGATACCCTCACTATCTTTCCTTCAGAATATCTGGTGGCAGTGTGTCCACAGCACAGTGGAAATGTACTGCAGGTGAGGAGCGAAAGGAGTACCCTGTATCCTGTTCTTCTCTGCCTGTCTTGACGATGAATATTTGACCACAGTGCCTGTATGTAATCAGTTGAGTGACATGTTTCAGGCTGAACCAAATCCTGTTAGTTGTTCACAGCAGACAGAATTGCTTTACACGTATAGAGCTTTCTGAGGAAAATGCTACGGTGAAACTGTGTGTGGTGGTATACAGAAAACTGTATCTATATTTATGGCCATGTTAATTCTTTCTTCTCTCTGCTCTGTTGGACTACACTAAGTCTGTCAGAGCTCTTAATAGGTCTTCTGAACATAGTCTTTAAACAGAGGGGGATGCTGTGTTCCTCAGCTGCAAGAAAACCACATTTCATGGTAATTCGGAACACATGAGCACTTTTAACACAGCAAACGTCTATGTTTCTGTGTCTCTGTAGTAAAATACAGGTCTCAAGGTACCATTTACCTTCTCTTAAGCACCAGAACAGGAAGGAATGTGTTCATAATATTATTGATATAGAGGATATAGAAACTAATGAAGACTAGTTCAAATCCATTCATGCTTTTGTGCAATGCCCATTTCTTGTGATACTACATTATTATGCTGGTTAAGGGTATCTGTGCATTTGTATTTTTGTGTGCTTGTTTCACTAAATTAGGGGTTAATTTGTAGCAAACTTTTAAAGTAAGAAAAATGAAACTTTATCACTGAAATGTATTAATTCCACACAGGTCTGGCATGTAAGTAGGAAACTTTGACAACTAGTAAAGGGTGTTGCGGTTCTAGCCCACCCATTAATAGGTACCAGGAGACCCGAGAACAGAAAAGGATCAGAACCTAGTCTGGGATCTATTATGGTTTGTCTTCTCAATGGGAAATAAGTATGTGCATCTAAGGGAGGAATTTGGCATTGCAGCAAGGTTTTTCAGACCTGGCTGTATGACCGGCCTCCTGAGACGAAAACATTAACTATATTGTGCCTGTTGTGGGACTACACTTCTCAGAAAAAAACCAAACCAAAACATTTTTCTCACCCCTATTCTCATCTGTGCAATCATCTGGTCTCCAACTTAGTAAAAAAGGGTTTGAGGCACTTCTTTGTCTCTTTTGTTTCTATTGTTTTTCACCTCTGTAGTGGTTAGATTTCTTCTGTATTGCTCTGAAACATAAAATCATATTTCTTTTAGATCTTGAAAGTTTCTGAATATTTGCCTTCTATATGTTACCAAGCCTTGTTTTGGTATCCCAGAAATGTTAATGAAACTTGCATACTTAAAAGGCTATTAGAAACAACTTAACAGATGGTTCTTTCTTCCTTACAAGTGTTGGTTTTAGATAAATAATGCACACCAGTTGCACTGATTGAAAGAACTTGTAGAGAGGTTGCCTATTACTATTGCAAAGCTATTGTATGTGGAGACCATTTTTCAATATTTAGATTTTTTTCTGGAGAGAGCCGACTGAGAGCTGCTACCTGATACTTGGTTTTACCTGGTGGTGGCTACACATGCTGTGGGATGCGGATTTGACTCTGTTAGATTTCTGTTAACTTACAGCATTTAGCTGCGGCTTAATACCTAGAAAAGAAGTTAGAGTAAGTCAATCAATCACAGTCAGTGTAATTCCTACTGGAAGCTTTCTGCTAAAATCATAGCTCTAAATTCATTAACTATTTTATTGAAAATAATTAGAAGTGAAGGTTTGCAGCATTGAAGTATTTTCTGTGCCTCAGATCCTGAAATACTTTGTCAGGATCTGTGTAATAAGTCTGCAAGGTACTATACAAAATCTGCTGCCAAAGAAAGGGAGCTGAAGCTTGTTATTAACTATGGGTGGTGTGGGTCTTACCCTTGGTTTTGGTGATACACATTTGCCTATTGAATATCTGTTGTTGAAAAATTCTACTTATGTAAAGTGAGGGAGCGGTATAGGAATTACTTTCTTCTGTTGGAATGTAAAATAAGGAATAAATAATAAGCTTTTCATTCATATTGCTTTGGCTTTGAGGTTAAATTGCTAATAGCTTATGCGTAGTCATGCAGTTAACAAGCTTATTAACTCAGCAGTGGGATAGCTGAAGGAAATCACTGCCTAGGTCCAATGTACAATAAAGGTTATAAGATGCACAGTCTGAAGATCTTTGAATTTGCTTGTACTGCAACAAGAAGGAGCCTGTCAGAACGAGACCTGAGCAACGATTGCCCAACTATAAAGAAGCTCTCTGACTGAGGTAGCTGCTGAATGATCAGATAACCACTTAGATAATCATCTGGCATTAGCTGTTGAGCTCCCACACACGTTCTGTTAAATAAGCCCCTACCCTTGATTGATGGGTGTAAAAGTGTGATTCATCTTACCTAACTTTGTCTGACCAATCTTAGGTTGGGATGTGCAGCTCTCTGAAGGTGACTATGTCCTCTTCGTAGAGTGAACCAAAGATGACAACTAGCTCTTGCATAGGCTTTTAGACATCCCAACTAGGGCAGAGGACTCCCAGCTCCCACTCTCCTGCATTGTATTCCAGGATCTGGTTCAAATCACCTCCTTACATATACCAGTTGCCTCTGACTTTCTGGTAGATACAAATCATCATAACCATATTATGCACATTATTATGCACATATTATGCACATAACCATATTATGCACATTATTAAATGAAATAGACTGTCTCATCTGGCCCTTTGGGCAGCATCTGTCCAAAGTCCACTGAAGTAAAGGGAGGCTTCTAACGTATTTCCAGATACACCTTCTCTGACAAAATCCAATGAACTTAAGCTGATTAGCTATTGTCTCCTCACAGAGTAGCAGTATTCCAGGCACCAGACTCTTGCACCTAGTTTGCTATAGAATTATTTAGATTTTTCAGTGGCTCAATAAGCAGCCTGTTTCCTTTCTTTTCTTAAAACAAGATGCAAATGAGGTTGAAAACTACAAATATATGGAGTGTTTCAAAAAGATGGACCCAATTTCAAAGCATCTTGTCATTGAAATTGGGTGCATCTTTTTGAAACACCCTGTACAAATTAGTCCTAGAGGATGATGGCAGTAGTGGTATTTTCTTACTTCTCTGAAAGAAATGTCTTCACTGATGACACTATTTTCACTTGTGTATAAATGGCTATAGGTGTAGGCTGTGTGTTTGGATTACACTGTAGTAAAATACACCCTCTTACTGTGAAACTATAAGGAAACATGAATATTGTAAAATAATCAGGATGAGTGAGATTTTATTATTAATCTTTCTTATTATAATGGTGCCTGCAGACCCACCAAGACTGGTACTAAGTTCTGTACAAACACACAAAACTGAATGTTTTGCATTTCTTGTATCTCGTGTCAGCTGATTGTTATCAGACCTGGAGAGCTGAATTATATATTTTCTAAAGGATTGGTTCTAACCCAAAGCTCATTAAAGTCAGTAGAATGACTTCTACGTAAATTTAGCTGATTTTTGCCTAAGTTTATGATGAAACTGTACCTTCACTATTCATGCTCTCAGCTGAAAGCTGCACACTTCTCTATTTTAGTGAATGTGTTCCCCCAGCTGCCTCCACACTGCTCTTCCTTCGCTTTCGGCATTACAGAAAGTGGCTCACAGGTCATAGAACCTGAAGACGCAAAGGTGGTGATTTGGAAACTACCAAATATTGACTTCTGTGACACACAAATCACCTGCTGCTTAGTTATTTTTATAAGCTATCTTGGCAGTCTGTCTGTTCAGAGTCATGCTCAAAGTATAGATACCAATGACCCCATAAGATGCTAATGATACTATCACAGAATCGTAGAATCCTTTTGGTTGGAAAATACCTTTAAGATCAACAAGTCCAACTGCTAACCTAACACACTGCCAAGTCCACCACTAAACCATGTCCCTACGCACCTCCAAGGATGATGACCACTTCCCTGGGCAGCCTGTTCCCATGCCTTTTCAATAAAGAATTTTTTCCTAATGTCTCATCTAAACCTCCCCTGGCATAACTTGAGGCCATTTCTGCTTGTTCTGCCACTTGTTACTTAGGAGCAGAAACCGACACCCACCTTGCTACAACCTCCTTTCAGGTAGCTGTAGAGAGCGATAAGGTCTCCCCTCAGCCTCATTTTCTCCAGACTGAACAACCTCAGTTCCCTCAGACGCTCCTCATAAGACTTGAGCTCTAGACCAGCTTCATTGTCCTTCTTCGGACACGCTCCAGCACCTCAATGTCCTTCTTGTAGTGAGGGACCCAAAACTGAACACAGTATTTGAGGTGCAGCTTCACCAGTGCTGAGTACAGGGGGACAATCCTAGTCCTGCAGGCCACAGTATTTCTGATACAAGCCAGGATGCTGTTGGTCTTCTTGGCCATCTGGGCACACTGCTGGCTCAGGTGGTTTTTGACCAATACCCCCAGGTCCTTTTCCAGCCACTCTTCCCCAAATCTATAGTGTTGCATGGAGTTGTTGTGACCAAAGTGCAGGACCCAGCACTTGACCTGGTTGAAACTCATATGGTTGTCCTCAGCCCACCAATCCAGACTGTCCAGATCCCCCTAGAGCCTTCCTACCCTCAGGCAAGTCAGCACTCCTGCCAAACTTGGTGTCACCTGCAAACTTACCGAGGGTGCATTCAATCCCTTTGTCCAGATCATTGATAAAAATGTTAAACAGAACTGTTTCCAGTACCGAGACCTGAGGAACACCACTTGTGACCAGCCGCCAGAAGGATTTAACTCCTTTCACCACAACTCTTGGCACCCAACCATCCAACCAGTGTTTTACCCAGTGAAGCGTATTCCCACCACCCAGAGAAGAATGGCTGGAATAAAGTGGAGAAGCCAAATCTAAAAATGCACCTGTCAATTTTGCATGTAGGTAGAAATATCACTGCCAGTTAAATCAGAAAAATATCAAGTAATTTCATTTTTCCACAGCATTCTGTGAATATCCCCTTCTTTCCTTTACACTGCTGCCTAATTGTGGCTGGATTCCTGAGAGGAGGGAGAATGGGCTGTTAAATATTTTGCACATGAGAATATATGGCATAGGTTTCAACTCTGTATCCATATATGTATGTGCATCTCTTGCAGGCGTAAGCTCAGTAGCTGTCAGTTACTCATACCTCTTATCATTCACATCATGAAATTTAAAGCGTGGAAAGAATGTATTTTGTAACAGCAAACATCTTTCCAGCTCCAGGTGCAGGGAAGTGTGTCCAGGAATACTCAAGGCTAAGTGCTTTTGAAAATGCAGGTTTGTTGCCTTGGAAAAAAAGAACTGACCATTGTTTAAGGGAGTTGGCTAGAACAGCTTCTAGGAACTTTGGTTCCTACTCTAAGACACTTGGTGTAACTCTAGGCAAGCCACCCGGGAACCTGCCTCCTGTGTGGAATATGAGAACGAGGGGAGAAGTCAAACAGTGATTCATATGACTTCACTCAGTACTAGACTTGAGTGACATTTTAAGTTTTTCACAATTTAAAAAGCGTTATGATCTGCACTGCTCAAGGCTGTTTCCTCAGCTGGTATGTAGTTCCAGAGTTAGCCAAAATTGGTGGAAGTGCACCAAAGAAGCAGTTTGGGAGAAATTACACATCTACAACACTCAGCTGATGTCAGAGCAGCTACACTGATTTACTCTTGCTGAGTAGCTGGCCAGTTTCTTTGCAAGTAACTTGCACATTGTAATATTTCAGAAGTAGTGTTGTGGATCAAGTGAAGCAGGAGTCAGTTGGGGTTTTCCCTTTTATTTTTCCCCCACCTTTTAAAGATGCCAGTAGCAATATTTATTTTTACCATCTACCTTGTTTTCCTGAAATAGAAACTAAATTCATAATGTTTTTATCTGAAAGTATTTTTTTGGTATTCTTCCTCTCGTAAAGCCATTACATTGCCACAGAGCTAGCACACATTGCTACATAGAGCTAGAAATTTGCTGAGATGTTCTGTCATTTACAATAGCAATTTACATTAAGCTTTGTCCTTGGATATCATTCTGACTTTCGCTTTGGAGTCATTGTGACTTTGTAGGTCTCAAGGGATCTTCTTTTACGTTATTTCTGTATTGTATTGCTCTAAGGGCTAAAAATTTTAAACAGCTTAAGAATTTATTTACAAGTAGAAAGAGAGAGAGCTGGAATCCTAGTTATGGTTGAAATAACAGGACTATTTAGAGATTATATGTTAAAACTGATGTTATATCTATTGAAACCAGGAATATTTGTTGATTCTTCTAAGTATTGCTTATCACTTATTTAGGGAAAAAAAAAACACAAAAAAGCAACTAGGGTAAGATTAACCCCAGTTATTACTATTGTCTCCTTGACAGAGGTTTTTGCCACCTCAGTTATAGTGTGGCTACAGCATTGGGATTTGGTACATTTGAGGGTGTGAAAGCATCTGCATGGGAAAGAGAAAAGGCAGGTAGAGTCAAGGCAACTACCTGAAGTGAATCTTAAATAATAAATTAAATCTGAATTCTTTCAGAAAATTATTTGCTGCTTGAGTTTTTTGTTTTCTGGTTCTGCCGTTGTTCCATGTGTCCAATCCAGTGTGTCCTGAGGGAGCAGAAACATCCAGTAAGGGGGAAACTGGTAGTATGGAAATGGCTGAAAACGGTCATCTGAAAACAAAATTACAATAGGAGAACAGTTTCTTGCTTAGAGATATAGTTGAAAATCTGTTTTGTAGCAGAAATAGTTTCCATGCTCCTTTGTAGAGTATTGCTGAAAGCCGGAGTATCCCTATCATAGTTCTGAATATCTTTATTTTAGAATTTCTGTCCCCAAACCTACTTTTCCTAGAGAATTGAGATGCATATATTTACATTATATATATATGTTTGGAAAGGGGCTGTACTTGACCAGATCTAAAAATACAGTAGATTGTATTTATAAATATCGTTCCTTACAAAGCTTATTGTCTCAGGAGAAAGTCATATAGCACCACTAACAACCTTCTCCCTTTCTGTTTTTTTTTTTTTTTTAAAAAAAACAAGCACATCTGGTAATAGTTCATGTTTTCTAACTTATGTATGTGAAATTTCTGAAGATAATGGACCTTTTCAGCCCGTAGCAGGTGGCTCTGACAACACTGCTCATT
Organism: Aegotheles bennettii; assembly: GCA_013398125.1. Lineage (NCBI taxonomy): Eukaryota > Metazoa > Chordata > Aves > Caprimulgiformes > Aegothelidae > Aegotheles > Aegotheles bennettii. Next base: position 84,721 of record VZRW01008225.1, on the reverse strand, counting down.
AAAAGTAGAATGTCATAGTAAGTAACGCTGACCTAAATTCTACCTTGAAAAGAGCTTCAGTCAGTAAGCAGTATCAAATAAATGAAGGGTAGCATGTGGCCTGCTCTGTTAGTTGTAACAGCATCTGGAATATTGCATGCTCATCAGATACTCTTTCATGATCTTGGCAAAAAAAAGTAATAAATTAAATTAAGAGGTAGCGTGCCTATGTGCCAGTAATGATTTCATGTACTTACAGGCAATGCTGATATGCTGACAGCCTGAATCCTATAGCAGCCATGGCAGGTCAGAGCAAACCCTGTAGCCTATTTTCTGAGCTTTATTGCTCATTTTTCAGACTGGTAGTAGCTCCTAGTACATGGAAAGGAAATTGCTGTTTTGCTGATAATCTATTTTTGGTACAATTCATCTTTGGTACTTAATTCAAATTCTCTTTTGCAGTCCATCATTTGTCTGCTCTCAGTATGTCCTCAGGAATTCTTAAATTAAGGAGCCCACAGTTTACATGAGCTTGTCTGCTTCATCATTAGATGTTACCTTTTTCCCCATTAATGTCTTTTGAAGCTCTTGATTTCTAGCCAAATATCTGACAGTAAAATCAGTAAGATGCTTCTATCCCATTTATAGAAATCAGTTAATTAGACTCCCTTAGGGCCCAAAAGAAAAGCCCCTTATCTTTTGTCAGTTTAATTTCTGCTGTATCCGTTTGTGTCAGTGCTTTGAGAGAGAATACTCCTATTCTACTCCTTGTTTAACTTACTTTTTTCTTCATTTTTCGTTGCTCTTCAGAGTCTTTGGAACTTATCGTAAGAATTCGTCTCAGACCAGTAGTCTGAGAGGAGTTATAAAAAAAGATTTAAAAATCTTATTTCTCTTCATGTTTCCCTCTTTCTCAAAGTCATGACACTCTATGTAAAAGGCATATTTGGGGCAACTATGACCTGTGACAATATTAATTATATGAAATTGAAATTAATATGAAACAGAGAGCATGAAGCCTCCTCCCACTTACTCCTTGACCTTCTTTCAATCTGTTTTAAGAGGAGAACATGTTGCAAGGAAAATCTGGAAGAAAAAAGGGAAATATATGAAAGGACTGGGTTGTGAAGAAAGGGAAAATTAAAATACATGTATAAGATGATAGTAAATAGCTTGTTTATAAATACCTCTTTTGTGTATACATGCTGTTATTATGTTACCTCTAAAACACTGAAATGCTAAAATGAAGAAAAAATTCCATATGTTCAAAATCATACTTAAAAGTTTAATTTTGAACTCCGCTACTAAAGTGTGAATTCTGGGTCTTCTCCCATTGATACCAGTGACAGCTGTATTTGCTAACTAACAGGAGGTGGTTCGGGATCCCAGTTAGGCAGTCTGACAGAGGAAAATATAAGATACTCTGGGCTCCAGTTGCTCATAACATCCTGGGAAATTCTTGTTATTAATTGTGAACCCCTAACATTCACAAACACATCATGAATGAGGAAGAATATTATGGAACTGGTGAGAAGAAAAAGAAGGGCTAAGCTTGATATGAAGAAAGGTTCAGGGTTTGTTTCTTCTTTGTCACTGTTCACACAGAGTCCCTTGGTGCTGCCATTCTGTAGCTCAGTACCATGTCTTGTCAAAGGATAAACCAGAACAACTGTTACACTGAGGTAAGCTTATTTTGAAGGCAATTGTGAGAGGAAAATTGTGCAAGAATTGAAAGGAATAGAAGCAGGAGAAAAGGAAGCTCATGAGTGTTAGCACATGCTGTCATCTACAAGGATGTGCAATTCAGCTTTCAGAAAGGCCATTTTTCTTTCTTGTATTTATGCAGCTGCTTCCAGTCTAAATGAAAATGTCATTTGCTGAAAATTGATACTTGTAAATTGAGTATAATAATGGTTTAAAAAATTTATGAAAGGCAAGTTAAAGAAGTTTCTTCAGTTTCTTCATTCTAGGTCACTCTGTACTTAATAGAAAAATATGTATCTCTAGCTCTGTGTGGTGTAAGAAATATGCACATTACTGCATTGAAAGATATGGTGTTTTTACAAACAGACATACACCTCATGATATTTGCAGGTATTTATCAAGTATATTATTATTATGAATAAAGGAATATATAGCTTAACTCCAGTAACACCAGTTACTCCAGTAACTTCCTTTTTTTAAAAAAAGCTATAATATACAGATATGCACAATGTACCCTTTCATTATGGTACTGGATGCACTTCCCACACCAGGAGTAGTAACAGGACACAGATACGTACAAAAGTGAAAGAAATGGCACAAGTGGAAGCAGGTTTAGAGGGTTCATCCTAGTGGTGGTGGTGTGTTTGTCAGTCTTTAAATGGATTCATACACAGTAATGCAAAGATCAGGAGTCCTCGAAAGCGGTGTTGAAAAATATTGTGTGTCTAAATGTCATAAAGGACAAGACTTGACAAAACTTCAGCCAAGAGGAGAATAAACTTATGGACCTTGAAGCACCCAAGAAGATACTGACTAAAGAAGAAAACAGAGTAAAGACTCCTTCACTTCACTTTCCCCCCCCTCAGCTACAAAGCATAGAATAAACATGCTATGTTTGATTTCACTGCAAAAAAAAAGTTACAGTCCTCACACGGCAGTGGGCTGAAGCAATTCCCAGCCTTCATTCTGCTTCGCTATTGAAAGAGTTTCTTTATATCTAAACTCTCTGTGGTCCCATTATACACGATGGAACAAAGCCATTAACCTCTTCATATCTCTGTCAAAATGTGACTTTCCTCCAGTGAAGAGCTGTGTATGTGGCTTTACAAAAGTGAGAGCTCTCAGGAGTCCTCAAGGTTCATTCAACTTCATTGCCCACAACTGCTTTGAATGGGCACAGTAAGTAGATAAATAAACTCCCAGATGGCAGTTAAAAAATGCGATCAAAAAGCACAAAATGTCCTACACCAAACAGTAGTAAACAGGGCTGGGAAGGACCCCAGGGCGTCCTTATCAAGATCTGAATACCCCTGAAATACAACACTAACAACTGCGCTGCTGTTTAAGTACAGCAGAGCTGTGTTCTGCTGACCGGTGCTTTGAAATAAAGAATAACCAATCTCATAGAGGGGGGAGTCTTTTGCTCTGCTTTTCCCTGTGCTTCCATGGCACCATAACTTCAGCAACAGCTTTCCTCTTTGACATAAAGCAAAATGTATTCATGTTTCTTGGCTCTCTGAGAGCCCACTCTGTATGTCCCTTCGCCATCCCACTGCATGAGCTCCCTGGCAGCAACATCCCATGGCTCTCTGTGGAAAGGATGGCACTCTGTGTGTGACAGTGTGTATATATCCAGTGCCTATGGTCTTCATCGCTGCCTGCTTCTTCCTATTCTCTTTTTCCAGAGAGCAGACAGTCATTTGAGTCTCTTGTTTTCTTCCTCCTCTCCTGAACTCACCACATTGCCCCTGCCTGGGGTTCTGTGCTCAGCCTCGCTGCCCCCACATTTCCTGCTCAGAGGCAAGAATAACACTCACTCTTTGCCCTTTGCCTCCACCCTAAGAAGGTGTCATTCAGATCGCTCTGCTGAGGGGCCGAGCAGGGGTCTTGTGTTGCAACAAGCTGGTAGTGGAAGCAGTTGTTTGAGCTGTAGGTAACTGTAGGGAGAGCTTCATGCTGTGACTGGTGGAAAACACCTTTCATTTTTCTCCCAGATAATTACAATCCTGGCTAGGAGACTACGACTGCCTGAGATTCTGGAATTCATCAATGCCTCATGGAAAATTATCCCAAGAATCACAGGTGAGGAGAAAAAACACCAAAATCCTGTTGAGTTCAGCCTAAATTGTTACAAGTAAAGCCTGGTGCTGCACTCCTCCCAGAACAGTGGGATGAGAGGAATTCAGCTTCAGTGCAGATTTTGGGGAGTATCACGCAAGCACATGATGATCTCTCATGTGATTTGGCTGCTGCCCTCAGCCCTCATCTCGTGAGGTGGCCACAGAACGGAGTCCCTAATAAGTGTATGTCATCAGGACACTTGAAGCTTTCATGTTCTTTCCATGGCTTTTCCTAAAGAAGTAAATTCCACGCAAATAAAAAAAAAATAAAAAAATCAAAACCCAGGAAAATTAGGGAGTTTGCAGGAGTGATTGAGTGATCTCTGTTTATTTTCTGCTCTTGATTTCACCAAAAGCTGCATGAGTCAGTTCAAATACATTATTAGTGTAGCAAAATTCTTTCCCTTCACTTCATGTGCTTTCACCCTACTGACTACCTGAGTGTGCTTTATAATATGTTTATAGGTCATATTCTTAAGGACGACGCCCTTAACTTAAGATCTCGCCCATAAAATAATATTCTAAAATATATTTTTAGATGCACTGCATAACATATATTTATACAATTCAGTCTACTCTTTACTTCACCTTTTTTACAAAGTTCTCTAATGAAGATAAGGCATCAACAATCAAAAAGCATTCCTCCTGGTACACTACTATCCTACTTCGTATGCCTGTCTTTGTTTGGGATGCCACCTGCATTTTTGAGTGTCAGGAGGGATCTGGTACTCTTCTGGCTGAATTCTTGGCGTGAGAAGGAACACCAGCATTATTCGTGTTTCCTTGTAAAGGTCCAGCACTGAAAGTTCTGAAGCTGCTGGTGAGAATTTATTGCTGTGAATACTGCAAAATACCAGTGTGGGAATACAGTAGGAATGGGATCTGGAGCACCAGTGTGATTAATCTGTCTTAAAGCAGGCTGTTATGGATTTTCTACAAATGACAACTGATTGGAAAGTGTTTATTCAAATACTGCTATACACAGCTTGTTCTACTCTGCTTTTGATGGTTTCTGCTGTGGCCATCTAATACATTTTTTAACATTTAAATATGCTAGTGTTCAGATCATGCTCCATGAATTGTTAAACAGTTTTTTTGGCCTCAGGGACAAGATTTTTAGGGTAGACTATGTCTTTTAATGTAAGGATTAAGCTTTCAGGACTCTAAAACATGGCAAGTGTAAAAGAGCAATTCATATCTTGAGTGATGTTTTTTCTAGTCTCCAGAGGCAACATGATTTAAGCACATTAAAGCAAAGTTTTTAATAATTAGAACCATCAGATTAGAGCAGAGGTATTTTTTTTTACATCAAGCAAAACATTCATTACAGAATAATGGAATATGGAGTCAGGTTTTTAACATAATGACTGGAAATGGCAGTTTTTACTTTCTTACACTGAAACTTTCTTCCTATGGTATAACATTACACCAGCATAGTTGAAATGTATCTTCATTGTGTGGGTTGAACTCATGGGGAAAAAAAATGAATTATCATATTTCTGTTTGCTTTTATTATCTTGTACTCAAGTATAGAGACTTTTTCCTTATATATTCAATGTTAGTTCACTTCATATACCACATCATTTATTCTGAAGATAATATTTTTCATGGCTTTTTAGGGCTCTCTTTCTGGCACTTTACAGAAGTCAAAGATATGATCTTTGCACTGAAGAATCTGAGGGAATGTGAGGGTTTGTGTTAACAGATAAGCTGCACAACTTTGATTTAAATCGTCCTTGACAACATCAAACATCCAGGTGCAACATCATCTGATACAGCAAATTGAAATTGATGTATGAGAATAGGTTCATTATATATTCAGGTTTTCCCAGTTTTTTTTTCTTACCTAGAAAAATTTTGAAGCTGTTTTTTATGTCTGAATGTGCACTGTGAGTCCACTTACCCATTAACACAGAGCAGCCCACTGAGAGTGGTCTTGCATAGGTTGCAAAGTCAGTAGTTGTGAAACTACCATTTTTTGTTGTAATGATATAACTATATGGGTAGATGGAGCCATAGGAGCAGAGGTGAGCACAGAGCAAGTTAGGTGTGAATGTGAAGTGGCAAATTGTCTATAAAACACAGGCTCCTGTCTATGTTCTTGACCCTACACAGCAAGTACAGAGTTGCTTGTCTCTCTAACGATTGCCATATTTATGGTCTGCAATATTTATGGCTTGCAATAAGTTAATAATACCCTGTTTCAGATTTCTGCCACCTAAATTGAAGGATTTTTTTCATTATTATTAGTAAATAGATCCTTTGTGATCAGACACATGAGATGCTACATTCTGCCTTTTTGCAGTCACAAAACATGCTCCTATGTACTTTTTTCATCAATTCTCATCTGTTTGGACTGAAGTAAATCAGTGAAATGTCCTCTCCTCTTTCTTGATTGTGGACTAAATCCCTGTTGAAGAATCTGTGATGTTTTTGTATGGTATATTATTACATATTTTCATAACAATAGGCTGTGATGACATGAGTTTGGAATAGTAATATACCTCCAGTTATTAAAACAGTCTTATTCAGATACATCTATCTTCCATAACAAAACCTGTGGAAAATAAAGGAGAGCTGCTAATTGGTGGATCATGAGAAACAGAGAAGCAGTATTGTGATGAAGGCTGAATAATAATAGATCTGTATCATTGCATTCCCTGCTTTGCTCACTAATACTCCTTCTACAAAGACTGTAAACACAAAGGAAAACTTAAATGTTGAGTTTCATAATGGATATTCGCAAATATTAGCTTTGGTCCAGGGAGGATGGTCTCTGTGGGTTCTGTTTACAGTGAAGGATGACAGTCAGGTTACTTGAAAGCAGCTGCTTAACTCCGTAAAATGTCCAGGTGCTTGTAAGAGCCTCTCCCCAGTAGTGGAGCACTGATTTGCAGTCGTACACCAGCTTGAAGAGCCTGCTCATTTCCCCAGTGGAAGTCTGGACTTGCGTATAAGATGCAGCCTACTAACATGAGGCCCACTCTTCTCAGATATGTTTGCAGACCCATTTGAGGCATTTCACAGAGCATTGGTGCTCTGCAGACCATAGGTTTAAGACCTCTGCCATAAATGTAAACAAGGGAGACTGACCTGCCTTAGCTGTACCCAGCCTTTCTGCCTATTTCCAGAGCTATTCCCCCTCTCCATGCACACAAGAGACATCATGGAACAAAACAGCGTGTGCATTTCTGCATCTGGTGAAAATGCTGCTTAGTGTTGAGCGTCAGGACAACTTTGTCTGACATTAATTGTAACTTTCTCTTTTTCTCCTTTCTCTTCTTTCTACTTCCTTGGTAAGGAGAGAGCCTTTCATTTGCTTGTCAGTGATCATTTGTATTTTAGAGAGTTTCAAGGAATTAGATCAAGGAACCTTCTTGCATTTGTTTAGGCATTGAAACCTCAAAGCCTGGGCAGCAGTCAGCCAGATGTCACATGGAAAATACATTGTAGAAAGGCAATAGGATGAATGCTATTCCCTTGCGATTGGGGAAAATCTATGGGGCAGAGTGGTGATTTAGCAGTCATGCTGAGCACTGCCGTAGCAGAAGACTGTGATGCCAGTTCTTGTTTCTGCATAAAAAGATATTGTCAAGGTTGATCTATTCAACTGATATAAGCCTTAATTGTTTAACAATTATTTTGTAGCTGTTGGATTATAATCATCGATAAATGCCCAATGAAATATGTAGTAGTGGTATTTTACTGCAGCATGATGTTCTGAGGAAGTGTGTAGGATAACATTTGTAGGCAGAGATAATCTCTTTTTTTAGACTACTTTGTATAATTGGAAAATTTAGAGGAGCTTTTGGACACAAAATCCCTTGTAAAGATCTCAGTGTAATAAATAGCTCTTGTTCAGGGAATAGCTCTTTGCTGATCTATAGGAAAAGAAATTTACAGCCACAATCTTTGTCCTTCACCTTAAAGTTTTGCAGAGGGCTGGTGAATCCATCAAATACTTTGTCATCTACTCTTTTGCTTGTTTTCAGGGAAGATTTCTTAAGCATTAGCAATGGAATAACAGGAACTGAAGTGGTGACCTCTGCTTTTACAAAAAAACCACCTTTGCTTTCTAAGAACATGAGATCTGTACATGTTGTGGTTTAAGGACCAGGACAATACGATAATGACTGACTGATCTAGTCTGACAATCTATCCTGCCTAGGATGCAGAGGAAGGTGTTCGTCATCAAGAAACACCCAATAAATACATGTCAAAATTAATATCTCCTCTGGTTCAATCTCCCTACTATAAGATAAAGTGCTAATGAAAAAGCAAAATATAACTATAACTGGAAAAAAATATATTTCATAGTTCCTAATTTTTCACCTTCCTTGTTCTCTAACTTACAATAATAACACCTGAGCTGAGGTATATTTGATTGCCTGAAGTGGCAAAGATGATTTCTTAAGGTTATCTTTTTGCTCAGAATTGCGATGCAGTATTTTTCATGTGTTGTCATAAATTTTGGAAGCAATTGTATTTTTGGAAAACATAATTTTTCCAAGTTTCTACTTACGATTTTGAAGTGTCAAAGCATTTCACCTGTAGCGATTAAGCAGAGACATATGGTGACAGATACTGGTCTGCATTACTGTTTGCTTGGGTAAGTGTATGGAAGCAGAATGTTATGGTGTATTACCTTTGATTATGGCAACACTAACAAGATTTACAAGTTAACAGGAATAATTTTGAGATGCAAAGTAGGGACAACTCCGTGGATGAAAAAGAAGCAAGGAAATATATTCTTTGAGCAGCAAGGAACTTAAAAATCACAACACAATACATACCCTCCTCTGCTCCTGATTCAGTACCTTAAAATCAAGGAAGGGAAAAATGTTCCTGTTATTATACCAGGTCCAATAGGCCTATACAATTTCTGCACTTCTAAGAACTTGGAACGCAGGCAAGAGATGTGAATTTATTGAGATGCACATATTCTCCATAATTAGTCTAATACATGATTGTCTCGAGAACCAACTGTTCAACCTTAGATATGAGCTTCTGAATAGAGTGTAGGTATATAGAAGAAACGTTAAGCTATAAAATGTTTAATTACATAGAGAATGGTGGCTGAGGTTGTGTTGCTACATGCCTTCTCCTGTGCTTTGCCTTTACACAAATGTTTAAATAAATCCTCAAGTTCTGGGGCATGTGCTTTCCTCAGGTGAGAAGGTAACATCTGCCAATGGCTGATTCACATGAAAATTTGGTGTAACTCAAAAATATTTCATTATATACACAGTGATGGAGCACCAGTTAAGTAGTACATAAAATCTGTCTCTGTTTCAAGAAGCTACAGAATAAATGTTACAGAGAGCTACACTTCACACTTTCAATACAAGACAGCTATAGGAAGGAAAGAAAAAAAAATTGAGCAGATAAAACATGGATACAATTACAAAAATGCTAGTAAGCTATCAACTGAAATGTACTAAACTATTTCAAAACAAGTATTTTGCTATTAGTTAAGGAGAACAGAGAAATGGTACTAAATGCTTGTGATATCTTATTTGGGCTTGTCATGATTTTAACCTTTCTGAATATCACCAATCTGAGGGACAGCTACACCACTCATCTTCATTTGCTTTTTTGTATTTTGTAAACCATCAGGTGAAATAACGCAGCCTCTTAAGTTGGACTATGGGTTCAGTCTGAGGCAAGCAGGTATTTTGGGTGACATTAAAATACAGAAAGTCCCACCTGCCTTGTGATACGGACTTCTCTGTTTAAAAGAAATGAAACCAGGGTTTTATTAACACACATTAACATCATTAACATTCATGAATGTTGCATTTTTGTCGAAACAGGGTACATGCAGTATGTGGCAAGCAAGCCACACTAGAAACAATCTTTTATTTCAATGCAGTCAGGTTTCTGCACAGCACATTTGAACACATATGTGGTATTTGTGACAGGATCAATACCAGTTTATTAATACAACTCCCAGCACAACTGAAGCCTTAGTTCAGACAAAGGTCTAGAGTGCTATTCAGTACTATGACACCAGCAATTCTTTTGTTTTAAAAACCAAGCCATTGGAGTTGGTTTTCCCACAAAGGCTCAGCCATTCACCCTTAACTGCTGCCATTTTATAAAGGAAGATATTTTGTATGCTAGCTTCAGGTTCCTGGAGTAGGGTCTTCAGAGAAAAGCTCACTTGTCAGTTAGACATGCTCTTCTCTTGATCTTGCTCAAGTTAAAAGTCTTGTTCACATAAAGAAGTCAGTGTACAGTAAATTAAGCTGTGAACTTAGTAACTGTCCAGAGATTTGATGCTATTTCTCTGCTTGAACACCTACAAAGCACTGTATCAGGCAACTTACCTTAGAAAACACAAAAAGCTACTCCAAGTGTACAGTGGATAACAGGCTGTAAATCCACACACTTGTTTACCTGTATTTTAACTTTCCTGTGTGGATAAGCCAAAAAAAGAAATCCTCATCAGAGAACTTGTGAACTTAACAAAAAATAAACACTAAGGATATGACTAGGAAATTCAGCTTTTTGGCTGTTTTCAACATAATCTCCAACTGTAGTACGCTACAAGTAAAACCAGTTCACTGATCAGATTAGCTGCATCCACGCTGTAGGAGCATTTCTCAGAGGTGCAGATCTGAAAACCTGAAGACAGCACCAGCAGCCTGCAGCATCCGACAGCTCTCAAACAACTTTGGCTCTTCTCTGGGCTTTTCTGTTTCAGCTATCAGTTGGAAGTCCCCTTGGAGGAAATTTAGAGGCTGAATATAGTTTCAGAATTTAATAAAAGTGGTTTTTTAATTTGCTTTGATCTTCAGAGAATGGTGAGGGAAATTCCAAGTGACTGAAAAGACACAGAATAACTAAAGTTTTTGGACTTTAAATCTATTAGAGCTTGAGGTAATTTTATGTGCCTCAATGCGCACACTTTCATATCCCCTAGCAGACAGGGACTGGTACACCATCAAGCAAGTGTGAAATACGTTCCTGCAAGTCAATGAGTTCAAAGCGTATAATGAAGCATTTTTCACTGTTTCTATAATCTACTGTAGTGCTGTATGTTAATGGATGGTGACCTGTCCCCACACCGTTATAGGTTGTAAATTTCTTGTTCTGATATCTGCTGTTCTCTCACAGAATGAATTTGAATTCAAATAGGTCTGAAGATGGAAGACATCTGGGGAACTTGGTATGGTTTCGAAATGTAGAGCTCTTTCACGGTTTAATGCTGGGCTGGCAATGAAACAAATGACAGATGCTCTCTTTTACCCTTCTCCCTTCCTGGAAAGGGAGAAGAAAGAGAATAAGGGAGAGGGACTTACGGGTTGGAAACTAAACTACACAGCTTTAATGAAATAGTAATGAGGAAAGAGAAAATAATGAAATATATACAACTATATGCAAAACTACTATTGCATTCCACCCCCTAATAACGCTCACGTCACCCCCAAGGATGCAGGACAGCCCTGGGAAAGTCCCAGACTGGGCTTCTGGAGTCAGCAGCAGACGGGAGCCGGAGGCAGGAACACAGAGTTAGGAACACATGAATAGGGATCAAAGGCAAATGAATGGACAGAGTCCTCCCAGGACACCAGTCATGGACAAAAAGGCCTTGACCCTCCTGATCCCTCAGATTTATACTGAGTATGACACGTATGGGATGCAATACTTTGTTTGGTCAGTTTTGGGTCACCTGTCCAGTCCGTTCCTCCCCGCAGGAGGCTCACAGGGGTGACCCCTTTGCTCTCTTTTGTTTCCGGAGCATAAGATGTTCAGCAGAACTAAGCAGTGGCCTTGGCTCTGCATACCATTGTCCAGCAGTAACTACAAACATGGAGCATTATCAGTCCTAGAGGCAGACACTGACTGAAAAACATGCTGTTAATTTCAGCAAGTGCAGTTACTTAGAAGAGACTTAACTGAAAGGTAAAATTTGTTCTATCCCAGCTCAAACCAGGACAAGCTGAAATTTGGAATATTTTTAAGGTGCATTGTTGATTTGTTGTTTGTTTGTGGTTTGGCTGATGTGATTCATGTTTGCCTGACCTGCTTTTGCACAGAAACCTCAGGTTGTCTGTGACACAATTGAAGACAATTCAGCTCTGGTTTTATTAAACTCAGCAGAACTGGATTTGTGGACTGGGAACCACAGGGTTATCACCATGGTTGTGTGAGAAGATTTTGAATTCTAAAAAAATTATCTTCCTTTATTCTACTGTCTAATACTACAGCTCAGTTTGTCTACCTGATAAAATACTCATGATTGTACCTATTCCACAGTAGCTACCCTAAAGTTTAATCTAATGCTTGAGAAAAAACAATGAATCTGAAATAGAAATCAATATACAAATTAGAAATTAAGTAGTATAGACAATCTGAATATAAAATTGATTACTTTTTAAAAAGTACAATTATTGTTTATGCCATTGGATATACCTTACATAATTTCAGTTTATTAAATTATCTTTGAATGCTTATGTCTTTAGCATGTATTTGAAATCTTTAATAAGGTTTTCTTAAAAAGGCCTCCCTGTTGCATGGTGGATAAAGATTAAGCTTCTCAGCCTGTAGGTCTTGGTAGCATTACTAACACAAAGCCGAGCTGAGAGAAAAAGAATTTATTAATTTGCTAGGGATTTGGATGAAGAGCAACTTGGCTGGAATTGCTTATTCTGTGGCCATGCAAGTCTTTCTCCAGTATGGTGTTTAAGCTGTACTTGTGTGAATCAAGACCGCCATCCCACGGCTATTCACAGATTAGTTTTTCAATGCCATTCCAGCAAACAATGACTGTCCCCTCACCATCTCTTTTTGCAGGCTCGTTGTACTTAAAAAAAAGAAAACACTTTGTCCTTACCAAATCTTAAATATTCGGTTTTGCCAGCTGCCAAAAATCTGCAACTTTACTTGCCTACATCGCATGTAACTTTCACAGCTCTGAAAAATTACCAAAGGGGAAGAGAGCACAGGGAACAGATTAAAACAAAAGTATTGCATAGCCAGATTAAAATGAACCTGTAGTATAGTCCCCCAGGCTAAAAAGTAATAGTTGTTTTGGCATCATAAGAAAAACATTTTGGATGCTGCTGCGTCTTTGCTTGCCAAGCTAAATGCTATAGCAGAGCTATGGCCAAGTTCAGTCCTGAACCTTAACTTTACTTGGTAAAGAGACAAACTGTGAAGCTACAATAATTACATATTACCGTAGTATTTCAGTATGCTGTAGTTTCTCACAGGAGATGGTCTAATACCTAATATTGTTTAGGGACCCATTATAGCTTATCCTTCATGGACATTTTTACAGATACTTTCCTAAATAAGCTAACACCAACTGCTTTTTCCCCAAGCCATTGTCTGTAGAATGCCTTCAGAGCTCTCTTAACATAAGACTACAGTTTCTGTTTTCAATAGAAATCCTCAAAGTAAATCCCAACAATTGGAGGAAAGGACTGAGCAGTTTTCTGTTTATGAAAGCTGAAAAGCTGTTTGTTTAAGTCTCTTTGTTGGTATGAGTCCTACTTGAAATGTTGACTGTTGCTGCCAATTTTTACATAGCATCAATGTAATTATCTAATACAGGTTTCTGCTGAATGCAGAATTTTCCTTGGCTGTATTGTGTTTGACACTAATGAAATCTGAAGACATATTCATATGTGAAACTTAAGGGGACTGGTCTGCACAGGAACAATCTATACATGTAAGGAAATCAGCCAAACATATAAAGCCAATATACCTAAATTACTGTATCTTAAAGTCTTCTGTGGATAATTTCATTCTCAAGTAATTTCAGTGTATTGCAGACTAAGACAAATGGTAAAATTACTTCACGACTGAATGGGAACTTTCATACTATGTAATAGACTCTAATTTAGGATGTGTGAAAACATCCTCTGTGAGTCTGGTTAGACTGAAACTAAGAAACTTTCCCAAAATACTCCTCAACATTCAGCAGTCAAAGGCTGCTGCCCTTATCTCTACAGCTGGTGCAGGTTAGATGAGCACTCTCTGACCTGTTTCAGTACAAATTTAGACAAACCACATTTATACTTTTGTTTTGGGTTTTTTTTGTTTGTTTGTTGTCTTTTTTTTTAAACTAAAAGTCATATAATTGGCATTGAAGCTTTGAAACATTGCTTTACTGGTGGAATTGGTAGAATAACATTCATTAGATGAAACACCTGGAGGAAGGCAGAGATAAAATTTTGAGCTGCTGTGAATGAAGGTGAATTACTTCACCCTGCATACTTATTGAGTTTTTACTGGCAAAGCCGGGATTGGGCCAGAATTAACAGCAACCTTTATTTCTCATTTACTAAAATTCCTTGAAATACATCTTGTTCTACCTGCTTTGGATGATCTTGGAAAAATATTGCAGATATGATTAACTGTGCTCATATCATGGATTTTTTTCTTCTTAATGTGTTGCCAGGCTTCTTTGATGCTGCGTAGATGTAGGAGAATTATATTTGCTTTGATTGCAGTTAAATTCATTGATTGCTAACAGCAGAAATGATGCAACAGATTTATTACTGCATGGCCATTCTTCAGGCAGACCGTGACCATAGCCTTGCTTAAATGGTGATATTTCTAACACTTATACCCAGCCAGCAATTGGTACCTTTCCTGCTTTAGATGAATAAACCAAAAATATGTCCTCCTTCCTCAGACATCTCGTGTGTCTAAGAAAAGAGGCAGGTACAGGCAGACCACAACAATTACATTTATGTATAGTCATATTATACCCTCTAGCATAGACGAACATGGCTAAATGGTGAAACTTCTAAATGTACAAAACTGCTTTACCAGTATCCTTGTAAAAAGAGAAAACACTGTTAAGTGTAATTTCCTCACTGAAAAAGATAAAACCGATTCATTATTATATTATTAGTGCATATAACTTTCATATGGAGAAAACACAGGTGGTTGATTTCATAGGCTTGAAATCACCAATTTGTGATATTAATATTGCAATATAGCCAGTAGGTGGCAATAGCTATTTAATTTAGTAAACTAAGCCAGCTATCCAGCTCACGTTCTGGTGCTCATGTTAGCTTTGAGTCTTACAAAGTAATTCAGTCCCCAAGAGCCTTCTTACCCAATGGATTCTCAGCTTTATAGTTGCAGAACCTGCCATGCAGGAAGGCAGTCATTTGTCAGAGCAGTGCCAATGTTGAGACTAAATTTAAGTTCTAGTCTCCTATTTTTCTATGAATTCTATATATTACCTCATTAGGAACTTCTGAACATTTTTTCCTTATGTTACATATGAATTTATGATATGTTCTAATGCATCTATGAACAAATACTTTCCCAAGGCCTCTCTTTCTGTACCATGTATGTATGCTTTGGGACTTGGATTGAGGGAGACACCAAGAAGCTGGTGTATGCACACTGGGAGTATAAATACAATATCATATAAGATATAAAATTACCTTTATTTGCTGTGGATGGTGCAGAATCTTATTACCTATAGGATATGAAGAAGGAAGGGTTTGTATGCAGTCTTTAAAACTGATTAGAGTGGGACAAAGTCATGAGGTGTTTTCTCAGATTAGTGAGACATAACTCTCATGAAGCACGGTGTCTGGAGGTTTTTTTGTCAATAGTTTTGTTTTGTTTTCTGCAAATAGACATCAGGTGGCTCTGCTGTTTGGACCAACTGTTCAGCATATCTTCAGCCAGAAATTTAGTATGAGGTGAGAATGAAAGAAAATGTCCATGAGAGAAGAGGATAAACAGGAGGCAGATGGTCCATGTGTGAAACTTGCAATGCCAAACAGTGGATTAAGATGCTCTTTTAAAATACTACTTCACAACCTTAAAGCAATCAAGAAATGTTACATTTACACTAGCTAGAGAATGAGAAAGTTTATTCTGGTTTTTATCAGAACATCTCCCCTTTGCTGAGGTACTGTAGGAGCTGCTTGTCTAAACAGTGACCTATCTAATGGCAGTCAATTACTGCTCTGTAAGTAGAGGGAAGCATTAAAGTCCCACCTCCCTGCATGGCTTTATCAAACCAGTTACCAGGCTGATCTGGGGCAGAGCCAGGAGGCAGGTGAGAGCCATAAGAAAACTATTTGGGCAGTCAACCATTTTCCAGGTTGCAACAATGCATCAAAGCTTCTTCTTCCATTTGTCACGATGTTGTAGGATAGTCCCCATGACTAAAGTGATGTGAATGGGATCTGCTCTACACAAAGAAGCACCTCAGATGCATGGAGCTTTGCTATGGAAAGGACAAGTCTGTCAAGAGTTTATGAGATCAGAAGGGATGTCACAATGGGAGATACAGTGGTAGGAGTTTGCTATGAACTGCCTAGTCAAGAAGAGAGGGTGAACAAAGCCTTCCTTAATAAAATGGAAGTCCCCTGATCATAGGCTCTGCTTCTCAGGGGGGTCTTGAACCAGTCTGGCACCTGCTGGGCAGACACCATAGCAGGGCACAAGCAAGTAATGCCACTTCTGAAGCACATGTGGGACAAATTTTTTATTCAGATGTTGAATAGACCAACTCAATTAGGTGCTCTGCTAACATTCTCCCCTAAATAGTTAAGAACTGGTACAGAATGGGAAGGCAGTCTTAGCTGAAGTGACCATAAAAAGATCCTGATGGTCTTAAGGAAGGGGAACAGCAGTCTAAAGACACTGGAGGTCAGGGGCTTGTTCAGGGAACTAGTAGGAGGGATCTTGTGAGAGCCTGAAGGGCAAATGAACCCAGGAGAACTGGTTGACCATCAAGAACATTCTCCTTTAACCAGAAGAAAATAAAACAAATTAAAGAAAATGAGCAGAGATAGCAAGAAGTCATCTAGGCTGAACAGGGAACTCTGGACTGAGCCTAAACACAAAAATGGAATGTATAGAAGGTGGGAGCAGCTACCCATATGGAATATGGAAACATCACCTGGGTGTGGGATATGAGCCTGCTGCTGAACAAGGTAGACAATCTTTTTTTGCCAAAGGACACAAAAACATTCACTGTCTTCTTTGCCTTGGCCTTTACTAGCAAGGTCTCCTCTCAAGCTCATCTGATTTCTTTATCTAGTAGCAAAGCTATTGAGAGAGAGGTATTCCCATGGTAGAGGACGGTCAGGTTAGAAACTGCTTAAGCAGACTGGATGCACAGAAGTTCATAGGCCCAGATGGGATGCACGTGAAGCTGCTGAGGAAGTTGGTACATGCCATTTCAAGACTCCTCACAGCCATATTGCAAAAGTCTCAAAGCCACATTTCAGAAAAGTCACTGGTATGGTGAATAGGACATTTGCTTGGTGTAAGTCCCATGTTCAACACTTGCTCTGATGCAGTTTTCAAGGGGCCTTGACCATGAAGGCTATGATTTTTTCTTGTGACAGGCTTCTTTTACAGCTCCTGTTGGAGCTCTTCAAGTTTTAATAATTTACGTATATATTGAAGCAAAGAGTTGAACACGACTTTCCTCTATTCCGTGTGAAGGATCTAAACATGAGGCTGTAAAGACATTTGGAGGGGAGGAAGAAAGGCAGTATCCAAAGTCTCTTTTTAAGGACTAAACACGGATTCTTTATATCCCTGCTGTATGCCATAACACAAAACTTGCATCTATTCCAGAATTGTACTACAAATTTATCATTGATTTTTTTTCATTGAAAACTTTGAGAATTTCTTGGAGAGGATAAAACCTCAAATATATTCACAAAATGGGGATTTTTCTTCCCCAGACAGTTAGTCTTGCAAAAAAGATCTCCCTTGCTGAGCAGTGCTGCCAGAACTTTTCATTTTCGTGAAAGGAAATTGTGGTTCCTGCAAAAATGCCACAAATGACATTGATGGTTGGCAGCACAGAATCATTATTGCTTGTTGAGTAAATGTGTTCAAGCAGAGAATAAATAAAACCTCATCATAATGAGTATTTGGAGAAAGGTAATAGAGAACTCTGTTAAGCTATTGTTACCGTGCTAACTGTGTCTGTTACCAAGCTACAGCAAAATCAACTAGTGTGACTACTTTTCTCCACATAAAGGGTGGATCATAGAATCATAGAATGGTTTGGGTTGGAAGGGACACTAAAGATCACCTAGAGATCAGAGTGGGCAAACATGGGGTATCTGTGTCTAGGGAGAGGGGAAATGTGGTTATATGTCAGGAAGGTGCAGCAGGTAAGGGGCTTTCTTCTGATTTATGCTACAGACTTCACTGTGAGCTGTTGACTTCAGCAGAAATTCAGCTGGTGGAGAAAAGACCCTTACATATGTCATTTCCAAAGGCCTTTATTGTATTTCAGTACCTGATGGTACTGGAATATGTGTAAATATTGTGAAAAAGTCACATGGTATGTCCTGTCATTGAAGTGAGTTTTCTTTTATTTTCTACCCAAGTGAACACATAATTTGGGAGTTTGCTGATGACTGGTATTTCTGACAGTGTGACAGTGAACTCCTAGCTTGACCTTAAAGCAGCAGCCGCATTGTGTTGATACAAGTTCCTGCTGAACAGTTAGGACTTTGCATGCTTGAATTCACACTTTGCAGAGCTCTGGAGAAGCGACAGTTTACATAAGATTGCAGGGGATGAAAGATGACCTTTAAAAAACTGCATGTCATACTGTCTTATCTAGGGTGAATGTCCATATAGGCTGATGACCAGGAGGTAACAGCCCAGATTGTGTCTTGGGCTCTTGAGAGTAGAACGCTCCCAATGCATGAGCCTTTTATTCGGGAATTCAGTTTTCTAGGGGTCCTTAGGAATGCAAAACCCCTTGCCTCAAGGTATGACTGAGACTGCAATTGTTCATCCAGGCTTTTGCCTCTGAAAGTGCAAGGTGTTTGCTTTTTAGATAAACCTCTTTGTAGGTTTCCAATGGATAGCAGCTGATGGTGCGTTTCTGTTCCTTTGTCACACTACTGCTCAGAGACTTTAATTCTGAGGTATTTTGTGTGATAAGGAAAATAAAAATCCACTACTACTCAAGGCTGTGTCTATTTTGCTGAATAAAATGGGACCAGTTTTCTGAACTCTGTGGCCAAGAGCATGAACAGGATCACGTCCAAATGGCTTTACAGCCAGCCCCCTCCAGAGCACATGTCTTGGATTCAGATAGTGGGGGCAGTGCAAATCAGAGCAGAGGAGGAGGCTGCCAGTTAAGCAGTGCTTGAGCCTGCTCAGCCTGTTTTTATTCTTTTATTTAGAAGTGTTAACACACCTTAAGAGAGCAGACAATATCTGTGTAACAGGCTGCAGAAGCACACAAAATAATATTTCTGGATGGATTTCTCTTCTTTCAAGGAAGCATGCAGAGAAAGTAGAGGTCAACACAATACTTGAGCTCAGTCGGACTATCCCTAACCCATGCCTGTTGTACCACTATAGCATCTTACACTTAGGGACCACGGTGATGACTGCATTTGTGCTTTTTTGATACAAGAAAACCTTTTATATTAAATTAGATTGTTAATTTACTGGGGCGTGTTTAATATGGTGGGATTTGCACCCAGTTGCAACATCTGGAAGTTAACATTACAGAATGAATAAGTTTATATTATATTATATTATATTACGAGCCAAGACCTACAGAGACATGCATTGACTGGTGGTGGCTGCTGCTCAGTCTACACAGCTCATAACTAAGTCTCTAGGTATCCATTAAGATGCTTGCCAGTAAACAATCATTCTATTTGCTCCTCTAATGATGAATGATTTCTTCACCATTGTTCTAGAATAAGGTATTTGTTGAGCAATCTGATCTAGTTAAAGGTGTCCCTGCTCGTTGCAGGGTGGATTGGACTAGATGACCATTAAAGGTCCCTTCCAACCAAAACTATTCTCTGATTCTATGATTTACCTTCTTGCACAGCTTCTAGATTTGGGGACTTAGTAAAACCTGTATTAGAACTGCTGTAATTTGCAAGATGTCAGTAGTGTGCAATTCAATTTATGACAGAGTGTGGACTGAAAGCCAAGCAGGTAGTAAAAGTACATTTCAAATGAAAGAAATCCATATATGTAAGTGAAGCCAATTAATGCTAAGGCATGGTCAATCCTGTTTGACCAGTGAATAAACTCACAAAGCATCTAACAGTGACGAAACTGGAGTGCCTCTATGCATGCAAGAAGAAATCTATTGCATAGAGATTATGGAGCTTTTCTCCATGTGGGTTTGTGGGAGGAAAAGCCTTATGCTAGCTTCACATAGGCTACAAGATCAATGTTTTGTATCTCCTTTAGACATTTATTTTCTGTTCTAATAAGAGGCAGTTACCTTAGGAGAACAAACCAAGTGGTAGATCTGGGCAGAAAAACTCTTACATACACTTGAGTTTTCTTCCACAGGAATCCTAGTGATTACTGCCTTGTTAGTGAAGGAGCTGAGCTGGAAAAGCAGCTTTGAGCGTATGTATGAGATGACAGCCATCATTTGCCCTTTATTTTAATAACTAGGATCCCAATGGGGCAGGATCCTTGCCAAGGCTTATAGAAGGTGTCCTTATACCGATACTTTAGTTTCCACATAGACATTTTTTTGCTCAGGTTTTAGCACTGCTTCAGATTTCCATCACTACAATATTTGAGTGTCGCAGTCTTAGATGAATTTTTTTCTTTCAGCTTCCATTTGAAATGGGGAAGGCTTTATGGGTTTTTTGTTTTCAAATCCTAGTTGCATGGGGAGAGACCAGAAGCACAGAGATTCTACAGCTCAGATTCTCAAGCCCAGTGAGGTGCCTGGCTCCTACGTGGCAGAAATTCCGCTGTGTGTTGGAGGGTCTGAGCATGACTTCATTGGAATCACACGGAAAACACGTGGCTGACCAGGGAATGTTGACAATGAATTGGTCTCCTGTGTCTCTAGTGAAAATGGGCTTGTGGGCATGCACTAAACAGCTGTTCGGCAGCAAGAAACAAAGGCAACGAACAGAGAGATTTGGAGAGAGTGCTACATCTCAGCATAGGCTCTTTAATGGGTCTAACCTGATCCTCTTTTTCAGCATGGGAGTACCTTACAGCATAAACTATTATATTGCACTCAGAGGAGGCACTTCACTGGAAGATACTCAAACTAAAAATAGAGTCGCATTTTCAGGAACTTTGGGGCAAAGGGAAAGGAAAGAGCGTTCATACCAAACATTTTTAACATGTATATATTGGTGTCATTACTCCCAGTTTCTGACTCAGTGACAACAGCGTATGTGTATGAAGTGGTGAATTTTTCCTGAAGTTCACTGTTCTGACTGCACTTGCTGAATGAATTTTGTTAACCTTCACCTTAAGCATAAGAACATATTGTCTACAGCTTTCATACATCTTGCTTTTCCTTTTGACCCACAAAGTAGTCCCTCTAATAATACTACATTTAGTTGGGCTGTTTCAGTTCTGAAGAATACAATATTAAAATAATAATAAACAGGACATACCAAGTTTTTAAGGTAAGTTTCTTGAGGCTTGAACATGAGAATAAAGCCATAGGGATAATCTGACAGTTTGCTGGAACAAAAAGTTTATTAAAAATATATTGTGAAAAGCAAAAATCATATAGATCGATTCAAAATATCTGTTGTGCTTCCTTGTTTTTTGCTTTTTTTTTTTTTTTAAGGTTAAATCAACCTTTTGGAAATGGGATTCATCTTCAGAACAGTGACTCAGGGTATAGAGTCTTCACGTATTATAGACTAACTGTATTAGAAAGACCCCATGAAAATTAACAAAAGCTTCACTGAACAACAGTGCCTGCTTATCATATATTTTAGTTGCTTCTACCTCTCAGCCAGAAAACATGAACATGTATCTTGTGAAAACATATTTGGTGCTCAATAACGTTTCTAGTTCAAGAAGATCTTTCCTTTTACTTCGTGCATCTTACCACTGAAAGAGAGTTGAAGGAAAATCAAGTTTCAGTTTTCAAAAAGCTGGTGCCTGATTATGTGGCTTGTGTTGCGAAACAGGCAAAAAAAGCAGCTGAATATTTTGTGGATTAATTTCAAGATTCCCATGAATGTTAGAAAGAACACAGTTGGGTTTTAATTACTGCCTTAGTACTACCAAGATGATGTAATAAAGCTGATTATTTTGGTGTTTGCTACTACTAGTTTCTTTAAAATAAAAGTATCTTTCAAATTATATTAATACATTATTTTAATTATATACTTCAATTAACTTCTTTATAAGCTTTACTGTAACTAGTTCCAATTAATTCCTAATTACTGCCCATAACATCTGGATATTACAGTAGTGCACAGGCTCTATAAACTCTTACATTTAGATCAATCATATCCTGAAGCTGCACGTGGATGGAGCCCATATTCAGCCAGAAAAGGGAAGAAAATGGATGTCTGTGCAGATGCTACCCTAACCAAATCATGCACTAGGTGTGACATTAGGAGCTTAACAAAAGGGCCACACTGGAAATCCAGCCCAGAGCTTTGATCTTTGAAATATATGTTTAAAAAATCCATATGCAGTAAAGCACGAGTAGTAATATTGTTCTGCAGATGGGGAAAACTGCAGCACAGAGGCTGAAATACATCAGGGTAATACAGTGGCAGAACCAGTGATGAAACATGAGTATCTTGATCTGTCAATTTACCATGCAATTTATACAGAGGTTTGGGGGCAGGTTCTTCTGTGGTGTTTCAGGCTGATAAGGGTTATATCTACATTAAACCCACGCTTGCACCGTTGTGCAAACCCCAAAGGCCCACGACACCCCTTTGCTTGCTTTTGGAGCCCTCCCAGAGCCCCTAGAGCTCAGAGGGGAGCTAGCTACCTGCCTGTGGGTCAAATGGCAAATCACAGCCAAGAAGCTGTTTAAGAAAGAGTCTCTAGCTGCCTCTCGGCTGCTTGTTTCCTGGCTGAGACCCGAGCCCATCTGTGCAAGCGCCCTCCTTCATTTCAGCCCTGGCAGCAAGCAGCGGTCTCTGCTTAGGAGCAGTGCCACTAGCTGTGCCTTGCAGGAACAGAGGAGGATGGATGCGATGTGTCCCTGTGGGTGTGCAAGTCACCCTTTGGGCCCCAGCCACAGAGAAAAGATTAGCACAAAAAGCAAAGTAGGAAACCTGAGTGTCCACGGTGAATGCCTGGTTTAACAGCCATGAACTGTTCATAGATACTGGTGTCTGTGTTCACATGCAATGTGTGTTTTCTCTTTAACATCATACAAAGGCATTATTTTTAAGACTTTTTTTTCCCCTTTCGGGTTCAGAACTTACAGTTGACTTAAAATAAGCATGGATTCTTCTGCTTTTCTGTCAGGATGAGAAATCAGTGACATGAACTCCTTTGTGATAGTCTCCTCATAACGACCTTTCCAACGTGGCCCAACAAGGGAGTATTGGAAATGTTATGAGAAAGCCCATAAACTTTTCAACTTTGCTCAAGCCTGTCATTGTGTGTATTTTATTCACATCAACTTGCTTCCCACCCATCTTAGTGTCTCATTGACACCACAAGCCAACACTTGGTTGAAAATGTCACCCCAGTCTGACACCAAATGTCTGCTGTTTCTTTTCATTTTTTCCTCAGATCTTCACATGCTTTTCTTCTGAGGGCCATCAACAATAATAATCACCCCTTCTCCGAGAACATGTGAGTAAATAGCTCGAGGGTGTTGCTGTTCTTTATGTGAGAGTTGGACTGGGGACAGAGGAGGATACCACTCAAACACAAGACTGCTGGATTGTGTTGGTGAATCCATGGCACTGTGTAGCCACGCGATATTGTCCGTGTAATTTGAGGGACCGTTTCACTAAAATTGTGTCCTTGTCATACATGGCTGTATGGAAAATTGCTTCCCTGCTCTCCTGTTCACAGCTACACGTGTGTGTGTAACTCGTCCTCATCACGCCGCATGCGGCGAGGGAGGGACAGGGGAAAGGCTGTCCTTCTGATATTCCCATTTTCCCTCAGCAAGGGAGGTTCCTGGCTTTGCTCAGCTGGGGAGAGTTGCCTCGGGCCTTCCGAGGTCTCCTGCTGAAGTGGCACCGGCATGCAGTGCTCAACCCCAGGGCTCTTCCCAGTAGGAAGGCAATGGCAGCTCCTGCTTTCCGAGAGCGAGAAGGATGTTGTGCAGCACAGACAGCAGAGCAAGAAGTGAATATTCAGAGCCGCGGTTCTGAGCCAAAGCTCAGACTCTTTCTGAGGTGTTTTCAATTGCAAAGAACAGGGGGTTTCACAGCATCTCGGTGCTCTTTGTTCAGGGTTTCTCCGTGGCTCCAGAGGAAATGTCTGGCAGGGAAAGCGAGCTGTTGCTGACGGCTGGGGATGCGGAGCTCGGAGCGGATCCCCTGCCGTTCCCACACCCGCCTGGAAGGGGCAGCTCGGCTCTATTGAAGTCATGCAAATCCCCGGGATGGAATCCAGCATAGCTGATGCTCCGTGCGGGACGAAGCCCGCTGCCCGTCCCAGAGCCCTGCTTCCCCCGTGAGCGGCACAGCTCATGTTTGCACAGACACGGCGGCAAACACATTCGTTCACCTTCAGAACAAAACTACTCCTGTTGGAGGCAGTTCCCTCTCCTCCAGCAGCCTCTGGTACGGCAGCTCGGGATCCCCTACACTGGTGAGAGGAGCCGGGCACGCCACCGCCCCCC
>VZRW01008225.1:17879-59757 GCA_013398125.1 Aegotheles bennettii | reverse complement strand
CCGCGCTGCGGAGAGGCACCGCACGGCTTGCGGGTGCCCACGCGTGTGCGGGCGGGCGTGTGCCTGCAGGGGGGCGATCGGCGCTTCCCACCGAAGCAGACTCGCATCCGTGCAGTAAAGACACCGTGAAGCCGTTCTCCCCCCGGGAACGGCCTNNCGCCGGGAACGGCCTCCCGTTACTCGCCGGCTGTACTCGGAGCCCCCCGAGCCCCGGCTGCTGGGGTACGCCCGCTCGGGGTACCCCCCGCGGCTCCCTCGCCCCGGAGCCGCCCCCCCCCGCTGTCAGCGAGCCGGGAGCAGGGGGGCGCCCGCTCCGCCAGCCGCCTCCGCCCCCCGAGCATGGGAACTGCAGCGCCAGGGGAGGCACGGTTCTAATGTGAATGCCTTCAGGCTTCTGTGTACATCTCTGGCCGAAGCCCCTGACAGCAAATAGTTCGCGTGTGCTGGGAGGTGACAGGTTGTAATTTTTGTAACTGCTGACTCTTACCGATGTATTTACGCTCTGCCCTTGAATAGCATTTGTTAAGATTAGGGCACGCTGTAATTTATTTCCCATTACCTGAGCCTCATTAATAGCCAGGTTGATCCCCCAAACCTCTAAATACCTGCAAGGGGGAAATTTTAGAGCTAGAACCAAACTGGAAGTAGATAAGTAAATTTAATTTCCTCTTCGCTTGCCTAATGCACCAGAGAAAAATCAGAGAGCTTGCAGCATTTGGGAGTGACCAAAGAATGCATTGCCCTTCTTTACTAATGCTTGACTTGCATACTGCTTTTTGGTCTTATAGATCAAAAAAATACTCAGCTACTGCAGACGTCCACAATTATTCCTTAATCCATGAGGTATAACTCAAGAACAGGGAGAAAATGTCTAAGAACTTTTTGAACAATTTTATATGTGTAAAATGCATAAACTGCTTTCTGATCTGTGTTTCTCGTGAATGTGGCAAAATGGTACTTACTGAAAGATATAAATTGGCTGCAGCAGGCCAGCAAACATTTTTTCCTTCAGCCTGCTGAAGGAGCCTTGTGTGCTTTGTCTTTCTTTGTCTCTTTTTCTTGGCGTTTAGGGTGCTCCCATTTCAACAGCATCTCTCCAAGTGTCTAATGAGTATTATCCTATTATTTGTCTTTAAGGCGTACAGCCATAAGGAACTAAAGACTCAGATCCACTACCAGGCTGAAGAATGGTGATCCTCTTAGGCCTCTGTTTTGGGGCCTGGGATTTGTCAATAAGAATTGGACACCTAAATTGCATGTACAGGTAACAGGGGAGGGGCTTGGAGATGGCAGTCAGAACCATGCATTAAATGGGAAGGAACCTGAAAGTTAGCTGATGGACACTATGAAGTGTAGGCACCTATCACCAGCCCACATACCCTGCAGGATGCTCAGACCAAAACAGGACTTTAAGGCTTCCCACGGAATGCAGGTGATAAAATCGTGCAGTTGTTTTCAAAGTAACCAGAGGTAATTTTTTATACAGCATCTTCCTGCTTGCCTGGAAGAACTAGGTAGGGAAATGGGAAATCTGGGGCCTGAGGGGGAATGCCCAGGCTGCTGTGAGGAGGCTGGGGGCACTGCTGAGGCTGTCCCACTGTGGAAAGAACACTTGAAGGTTCAGAGAGGAGGAATGTGTGGAAACAGGCTTTGTAGTTCTGGGTCTGCAATTCACTGGTGAAAACATTTATCAAGGGATGGGGATGGGCAGTGCAGTTTCAGTTGCAAGTGTCTATGTGTGTCTGTCATTTGATGCCTTATTCAATGCACAGTGGTTATGAAATGTGGGACCAGAACTAAAATCTCCTGCTCCAGCTTGTCTTTAATTTTCCCAGCGTTATATATTTATATATACACATATATATATGTAAAAATTCAGTGAGACAATTCTGTCTCATATATGTGTATATATATATTATTTTCAGTGAGACAGAATTGTGACTATGTGCTGTCCGTGTGTGCTGGTGCTTGCTGAGCATGCCTGTTAGCTTTGATTCCCCCAGGGAATGTAAGCAGCAGGAGCCTCATTTGTAGATCTCCAAAGGGTGGTAGGCTCTGAGAAGCACAGCTTAACCAAAACGGTTGCTTATCTGGCCATGCACAGTGCTAGAATATTAGGCTGGCAAGTATAAAAATAAAATGGCTTCTACAGTGGCGGTGATTTTTTTGGGTGTTGGTATATAAATTCCATCCACATTTCACAGTAGTCTGCTCAGTTCACAAAGCTTCAGAAGTGTTCAGAGCCAGTTTTCATACAAGACAGTCCTTGCACTTACATTTTCTTACCAACATTTGTATTTCCTCTTCTTTGTTCCCTTATGCGGTTTCTCATGTGGGTGTGAGAACTGTGTGATGTGCTCCACCTGCCATATGGAGCAGAAGTCTTGAATTTATCTGTCTTCTGTATTTAATCTCAGTTGAAAACCCCCATTCGCTGCCTCGTCTGACTTCCTCAGAGACAGTGCTGCTTCTCTAATCAGTTTTCTAACAATGTAGCGTTTGCAATGGGGGGATACAACCTGCCTCAGAAGTAACAGGCAAAAGAAGTCTGCAGGAATCTCATTCACGTGGCTGTTTGCTGTGATTGCAATGAGAGGGTGCAATGAGAGGGGCGCCCAGTCACGCTGGTGTGAGAGCTGCACCCTGTCCCTCAACCAGCCCGTGAAAGCACTGCACCAAGGAAAGCAGCAGGATGCTCTGCATTGACACCAAGTCAGTGCTGAGTCCAGAGCACACAAGGATGTGAAGAAGTGGTGACCTTGTAGCTGCCTCATTCGGAGTCCAGTTCCAAGACATCTGTTAATTTAACATTGGCTGTGAGAACTGTCGGAGCAAATGGCTTGGAAACAAGGTGCTGTAGTGGGAAAAACAGTGATGCTGTGTAACACTGCTGGTTCAAAAAATGTTCTTAAAACCAATGCACCCCCCCACCTCCCTTTGCATCTACAACAAGCTCTGTCATTGTCAGTGTCTCCCATGCATGGGGTGATGAATCGCCATTTTAGGCAGGCAGTTTATGGCTCATAAATACTTGGGTGTGTCAGATGGTAATGGATCCCTTAGGAATGACAGTACTATTTGGACTGTGGCTGAACACATCCCTCTGAATTCCCATCTCCTCAGCATAGAAAATGGATTTTAATGGTCACAAACAGATGGTGTTCATGAAAGGGAGAAAAAAAAAAAAGTCAGATTACAGCTTGTGTCAAGACAGGGTGGAGAAAATAATCTGCTATATTTAAAGCTTTATTAGAAACAGGAATACAGCTTCAAGCAGTTCTGGTACAATTAAAAAAAATCTAACTATTACAAGCAATAAGTATGTCTCAAAGAAAAATTCAGGTCAAACTAGGTAGGAAGAATCTAAACTCCAATAGTGGGGTTATATTTTAGCTTGCTTTTTTTTATTTGCTTTTTTCAAATCACCAATGTTTGATTGCCCCAATTCAGCTGTCAGGCAGCAGAAAGAGTTAAGTCAAAGTATCCTGCATCCCAGTAGAGTGTCATTAGCAGTATCTCAACTTTTTGAGCATTATCTAAGTCCTGTAGAAATCTAGTTATTTGTATTTATTAGAAAGGCCAGGAAAAAGAAAATCAGTCTTGGCTTACCCTGAAATAATTATTTTAAACAGGATACTGCACTGAAAAATCACTGATCCTAGCAACTTTGGCTCAGATGCTTGTTCAAGCCTCTAGAGAGCACATAAACACCCATTAATGCATACTTCATGTGTAATATAGTGATAAATACAAGGCTTACTATTGACTGAGGCTCAGACACATGAGACTTAAATTTCACTGTAGACACTTATCTCTGTGAGCGTGATCTATAAAAAAAAATCCATGTAATGCCTTAGATGTTTGTTTCCATTATTATCTGCAATCACTATTGGCAAACGCACCCAGGGTCCTGGGAGCTGGGACTGAAGCCTGTAACACTCAGTTCTTTGTGGGTTATGGTGGCAGGTTTGCATCTTTCTGATGCTTTGAATCTTGCATTCCTGCCTTCATCCATGCCCAGTTTCAAAAAGGTTAAATACTGTCTTTGTTCCTTCACTTTATGCAGCAGAGTGCACAAGGTGGTGACTAAGGTGTGCCTTCTGAAGTACCAGGTGCCCTTCTGAGCGCCCTTTGCCTTGATGAAACATAGGAAGTTGAACAGTGAACAGCAGCAGCTCCTCTTTGAGCCAGATTTTAACAAGTAAAGGTATGCATATGTAAAGCAATAACAGCTATCCAAGCATAGTTGTAGACTTTGTGTGTGGAATCTTTCTTTTGCACTGGCGTCTCTTGCTGGGCAGCAGAAAAATTCTCATCCTTCTGTTCACTCTTTGCTTTTTGCTATTGAGTGTTGCATATTATGAAACTAAATTTTTAAGTGCCTAACACTCTGTGGGGATTTTAGACTATGACATCCATTCCTAGGATCCAGTGCCTACAGCCTTTTATAGTTCCAGCCTAGTGTGTATCTCTGGAGTCAAAAGGAAGGTAAATTTTTTTGCCTACACTGATGTCAGACAAAGCTTCCAGTGAACAGTTTGCAGGGCTTGAAGTCAGAGGAGAGCTGAGATGGGATTTTGGATTACCAGATTAGCAGGAGCAGTTTTGCTGCCCTGGTGTACTGCTGCAGTGCCCTGCGATGCCTGGCTACTGTGTGGAAAGGTCCAGCGTGGTGGAGGACATGGAGGAAGTGGATAATTGACAAATAAATCAAACAGCATGTGTGAAAATGCAAGAAGAAATTCATGTTCTGAAGACACTGTTCTTTGCCGTAATCCTTTATATGAACCCTCTTGTTGAGTGGATAATGACACGAAGGGGAAAATTAACTTTCAGAGTCAAATTAAAAAAGTGCAATTTATTAATTTTTTTTGTGAAACAACCAAGGGTTCTTCATGCCCTTTAACAGAGCACAAAGATTTAGCCTCCAACTGCCCCTCCAGGGAGGGGTAAGAAGCAACTGGGACCGCAGCTCTGTCAAGTTTGTAGCAGAGAGTCTTAGTTTTTTTTGGGTTTTTTTGTGAGACTTGCAATGGACAAAACCCCAATATTCGTCTCTCTGGACCTGGACCAAACCTGTTATAGTTGATTCTCCATCTTACTAACCTCCTCAGAGCTCCACTGGGAGCCGGTTACTGACATTTGCACTGTGCATGGAATGCAAGTATCAGCATGTTAAATCAGCACTAGCATACAGTGTTGCCAGCTCCTATTTTTTATGAAGAAATAATCACAATGTCTGAAATATTCTTTGAAGGCTGTGCTTCTGGGTCTGTGTGAGTATGAGTATCTCAAAATTCTGTAAAGAAGGAAAAAAAAGAAAGAAAGATAAAGAAGCTGGGAATATGAACCAAATGCAAAAATCAAAAGAGAACTGAACAATATAAAAGGGAATATGCTTTTTAACACTCATGATTTTTGTGGCATGGCCAATCACTTGTCAATGCTTGGGCTTGGCAAAAGTGGAAAAAATTACAGAAAAGTGTGGACAACATTTCTTGCAGATCTGGCTAAGGGAATAAAGAACTGAGGAACAAAGGGGACATGAGAAGGCCTTTGTCTCTTTCTCAGTGGGTGAACATGGCTGTCATTGTGTGAAACAGAAGGCCATAGTGTATGCCTGGTGGCCCTCAGAGCTTCAGGCCATTCAGATGATTGTTGAATGGCCATGGCTGGAGTCTGGGAGAACAGTAATAACTGCTGGTCTGGTCTGTGTGATCTGGGCAGCTGTCCCTTCCAGGCTGCGCGGAGACAACCGACTCGTTTCACTGAACGCCCCTCTGATGGTAATAACTTCTAGTCCCAGCTAGCCAAAAATGGATGGAGACCAGTGACCTGGAGGTGAAAGGTGCCATATCCCATTCCAGTGCCCTGAGTCACTGGTGCTCTCCTTACAATGAGCTTTCTGTGCCACTCTGAGGGATGATTTTGCTTTACTGCTTTCCAGCACAGTTTGTGAGCTATGGTTAAAACAAGTAAACTGCTTTCCACAAACTCCTCCCCTCTGGCCCCTTGTTTACTTTAAAGGGCATAGTGGCACATAATGTGTAGCCTGGGACTGTATTGCTGATTACAAATGTCACCTTGCTTTGGCTTTTCTCACCTTGAAAATTCTGATCTTTGCTAAAGCCTTACAAACTTACACTGGTGCATGTGTTGTGGGTTACCAGACATGAGAGAACATAGGCTGTGAGTTCAATGCAAATTATTTCATTTCACATTTTGTCCCATTTTTACAGCAAGGTGTGTCTGTAGTTTCTGAAAGCTGATAGTATTTCAGCGAAGGAAGTTGCTTGTGTACATATATAAGAGCTACTGTGTGTAACATTGGTCTAGTCTGTAAGATCTTGCATGTTTATAATGTCCCAGAGACTGCACAGTTTAATGCTGTCCATGCATAAAAGGGAGCAGGAGAAGCTTGTCTATTTGTCTGACACTGCTCTAGCTAGTCAGTGGCAATAGTGTACATATGAAGATAAAGCTCATTTTTTCTGCAAGTGCCATTCAGCTCTACTATTGTGCAGCTCCCCACGTTACCTAAGGTACCACACATTGGCCAGACACCGTGTGCTATGTCAAGGTAGGATAGGCTTGTGAGAAATTGACATCATGCATGCTGCATTAAGAAAACAGTATTAACTAAAACTCTTTCCTTCACCATGCCAAAACCATGGAAAACCTGTTAATTAAAGTGAGAAGAATAAGGAAGGACTGATTGAAACTCCCTCTTTCTATTTCCCCTCCGTCCTGCTTCAGTTTTTTCTGTTCTGAGGCATTGCCATGGTGTTTGCTTGAAGTACAAACACTAAAGCACTAATCCTCATGTGTGCGTTTGCTCTGAGGGGTTAAAACAATGCCTTGATACTATTTATTTTTGTGAAATGAATGTGGAACTCTGTAGGGCCCTTGTGCCTCAGTGCTTTGCAGCAAAGGTCAGGAGTCTATTCATAAGACTTCCAAAGTGTTATTGTTAAAACATCTCTTTGCAATGTCACTGTTTTCCCTTTTCTCTCCTCATTCAAAATAATACATTGTCATTAGTGACTTACAACACTCTCCCTCCAAGCACATCATATCCAGCTTTCCTTGATTTTTTCCCAAGCTTCCTTCCTATTTAAACTAAGAATTGTTTTAATCAGTTTGGACCCAAATATTCCTAGCCTTACTATCATGAAAAAAAAAAAAGGATCATTTTGTTTTATGCAGTGGTTTATAAGAACTGCAGTTTTATTGCTGTTGTGAGCTGCAGCATTATGAATTGTTACAACAGAAAAGTTATGTTCTAATAATGGGCATTCTTGCAATGTTCGCTCTGACCTTTGTGAAACTCTTTCTATGGCTAATGTGGCCAAAACTTTAGGCTTTTAATATATTAGTCAGATTATGAATCCCTGTAAATGACTCTTCAGCAGGAGGAAGATGTACTATTATAATTCAGTAATGGTGTGTACTGCTAGTCCTTGTACTCATGACTGAAGGTTGTCACTTACATCATATATCTTGATTTCAGACATCTTTAATTTGGCATTTAATTTTTTACTCAATGACTTTTAATGCCCAAAAGATCCATAAGATTGTCCAAAATGACATTTTCAGTGATTTGGACTCTCAATTATTACCTAGCTAGTCTTTACACTGAGCCTGGCATGTGGTCTCTGACCAAATCGTGTACTATGATAAAGTCACCAGTCCCCCATCTGAGCACATGGAGTGATGCTGAACCCAGAACTTGCCCACTACATGCCAGAAGTTAATCATCTTCATTGTTAACCTACTTATTTCTTCAGTCTGTCTTTACAGCTTGAAACTATTAGTTCTCAGTTCAGTTTATTCTACTGCATCAAAAAATCTTTGTTTTCCTCTTGTGAGAGCACTGTAACCATGTTACCTCTAAGTATCCATTTTGATAAATTTAACAGAGCAAGATCAGTAGGTGTCTTGGTAAGGCAAATTCTAAAGTCAAGGAATATTTTTTGTGCCTTTTTTTGCACTCCCATGAAACTACTAAGCATTGCTTCTGAAGGGAATGTGACTTGCCTGATCATAATGTCTGTCCGTCCAACTCCTTCCCATTCTTTTCCTCCTATCTTGCTAAATCTTTGGCCACTTTAGCTCCAGACTGTCATATGGGTAACAGTCTCAGAGACATTACAGTCTGCATATTTCAAGTTTTATGAAAATTGTTGCACTGGAAGGAGGTGAGACCCATCTGTTCTACTGTGAAAGGAAAGGCAGCTAGAGCTCAGCCAACGGGCCAAGCCAGCGTGTGCCCTTGGGGCAATAGTGAGGAGACAGCAACAAACATGTTAAGGGCAGAACTGGGCTATTGCATAAGTGGAGGAGGAATAAAGAAATGAAGGGTGCAATTTCATAGGAAACCAACTTTCCAAAATTGTTTCATGAGCTGCAGAACTAATCATAAACTTCAAGCGTCACTACTGGATGGAGTGTTCTCCACTCAAAGGAGACTTCCTGTAAATCAGATGTAGGTGTTACAAAAATAAAGATGCCAGCTACGTCAGTTATTATTTGCAAGCTGGGAAGATATTTGCTATTTTTGGATTTTTATATCTCTATGTCTGTGAATTTGAGCTTTGTTGATACTAGTGCACACTTTACAATTATTTGGCCAAAAATGTGGTCTGTGTTATACAACACTCTACGGTGTTATGAATAGAAGTCATACAGGCTGAGGCATTTAAGTCATTTCTGTGCCACAATATGCATCTGCCATAACACAAATAGAATAAGATACTCCAACCAGCTCTGACAGTTAGCCACCTCTGGTAACTAATATGTTTTGTGATGACTTTTACTATCTCTACCATGTTATGAATTGTTATCCTGCCTTTTTCTTTAAGCAATTAGTAACACAAATTCCAATATCCTGCCCCGTCACACTGACAAACCCACTAATTATATATCTAAATGTATAGACTCACAAAATAGGCTATCTTCTCTTGGAGGAAGCAATTATGGGACAATGCGTGTCAGCTGGAAGATTAAGGGCACCATGCTAGTTCAAAGAGTTGAATTTCAGTTCTCACAGTCTCATGTCAGTGTCTTTGGGATTAACGGCCACCTGAGTTCAAGATGATTTGCATAGAAATATTAATGATGGTACAGTACAGCAAGTAGGTGTCAGGCATGAATGACTGGTGATCAGTATTCCTGAAGCTCATGGGAGGACCATCAGGCATCTCGTAATGGACTAAAAAGAAGGCATATAAAAATTGTTTCCTTGTAATTTTGGACAATTTACAGGCCTCTAAAAACATTTCCTTTATGCTTGCATTTTTCAAAGAAAAATTATTTAAGAAGCCTTGCAATGATATGAAATTAGACTTTTACTTGCAGAGGCTTTGGGTGATTCAAAGATCACTAATAAATTTTTAGTCATTAAAGGAAATGCTCTCATTTCCTGACACAGAGAAAGGGTTCTTGGCAGTTTTTATCTAACACATTATATTACATATGTGTATTACTATATATATATTATACATAGTATACATACAAATGTAATTATATGATATAGATATGAAATACAGCACATAACATATAATATTAACATAATATCTATTATTACAAAATAGATACAATTAGTCAATATTTTGTATAGCATCAGATTACTTGCTACAGAGGCTTTTTATGTAGCATTTGAAATGGTATTGAATTTGTTATTGCCTGAAACGGTTGACAGAATAGTTGCAAGAAGGTAGCTAGAATTGGCGTATTATGTGCAGTAAGCTAAAACTGTGAAAGGTGCAATAGTATAAAACAGTGGGGAAAGAGTTACTATGAATATAGGTAAGGGAAACTAGGCTAAAACTGATGGGTTTATTTGCTCTACGTAATAGTTCCTCAGCTGAGGTAAATTTGTGTCACTCCATCACCATTAGAGAAACTGTACTGATTTCTCTACCGAGGGGATGTTGCAGAACACAAGAGTGTGCATCTGTGTGACTGTGAACTGGCTGCAGTGAGCGTGTGCTGCTTCAGGGAGAGCTACTTGTAGTGGTCCAAAGCAGGGCCAGGGAGAAAGCTAAGGGTTTAGTGGTGTGGACAAGCAGCAGCCCATTTCTGGGGCTTGTTCTCTTTTATTTCAACAATGTCATGAGGAAAACTGGATCCCATGTTAACTGTTGTCCTCAAAACTTGAAGTTATGTAAAATATGTTATATATCCAGTAACTAGTGGTTTGCTATCTTCACTGAACTTTATAATTCAAGGCTGAATTGTTTGAATTTCATCTTCCAACTGCCATGTCTCATTTAGGCATTATTTTTGTTAAACCTCTTCCTCACTGTAAATGAATGTAGACTGTATTCAAGTAATTTCTCAACCTCTTGAATAAACTTAAATAGATTAAGTTTCTTCAGTCTCCACCCAGCTGCTGTGTTTTCCTGCTTTAACCATTCTCCCCTAAACCTTTTGCAGATTTTCAACCTCCATTTTTGGAAGTGTGGATTCCCCAAAGGACACGATGTTCTATCAATGAGCTCACTGGTGACAGATGCAGAGAAAGTATGATCTCTTTGCCACTCCGT
Source organism: Aegotheles bennettii (assembly GCA_013398125.1). Lineage (NCBI taxonomy): Eukaryota > Metazoa > Chordata > Aves > Caprimulgiformes > Aegothelidae > Aegotheles > Aegotheles bennettii. The sequence continues at coordinate 49,210 of VZRW01008225.1, read as the reverse complement.
ATTATTTCCCTGTTTCTTCATCCAAAAATCCTTTATGCTTTTAAATATGAGCTGTTCTGCTCAATTAGCTGTCTTGTAGAGCCCTGAGGCAGTTCCCCATTGCGGAGGGCTGATCTCCATTCTTTCTTCCCAGCTGCCCAAGCTTTTGTTTTGAAAACACGTTTTGCTTGACTGGGCATGGTGTACAGGGCAGACAAATTGCTGTCACTGCTCTTCTAACCTTTGTGTACCTGCATATTTTATCAGCAATTTTGAACTTATTTTCAGATGATTAATGAAAATTATGATTCTGCACTTGCAGCTTCCCCACTATTTTTTAAAAATTTTTGAATCAATCAGTCCTTATTCAACAACATATTCTCCAGTGATGGCTTATACGATTGTGTTTTTCCTATAGTTAATATAGGCACGAATGTAATATGAAATCACATGCTGGGCAGTTACCTAAGAGTATGAAATATTCCAACTTGCTTTTTGACTGAAATTTGCAGTCTCAGAGAACAAAACTGGATTTTTGTGACCTGGCAAAGTTCTTTTAAATCACGTTAGCTGCTCTTGGTCTGTAATCATTGCACAGCACGGCTGGACTTTCCATTGACTACAAGACAGTTTAGTTTAACCCACCTTTTCCTATGGCTCATGAATTTACTCTGAGAGTGCACAAAAATAATCTAAAATGAGTCCTTGATCAATTAAGACTATGCTTGTTTCTTTACTTTTTCTTTTGCTCTCTGAATTGGAGGGGAAAAGGGAAAACTTAGATTTCATTGTTCTGGTGCAAATGCAAATTCCTATTGCTGAATGAAAGAAAAAAGTGGAGGATGTGAATAAAACATGGATAATTCTAGACTTGATAGATGCATGGAGAACACTGATAAAATCAGCAACTTTGCAGACAAGGGGATAGTTTTGGCAAAACATATTTTTCACTTCAGAAAGATATTATGGTAAAAAAAATGGGTGGGAAATCTTTTAAATGCTAGGTCCCAAAATATCACATACATTATTATCCATCTATAAAAGTTCAAGTGATACTTATGTGGTGTTTGGGAAAATGACTTTCTTTTTAAATTCACAAGAGAATGAAAAATCTTTTCATTTCTCCTAGTCCTTCCAAAATGCATAAGGTTGGCAGTTGTTGTGGGGACAGAAAAAAAAGACATAGGTGGAGAACTTTTCTATGTAGTACATCCTCTAGCTAGAATGCTCCTTGTTCTTGCTCCACACTACATACTATGTATAATGCAAATCTAAATGTTGACAGCTAGCTACATGATTTAAGAGGGTGACCATTCATAAAGAACTTGATGCAAGATGAAATTTTCCTTTTGTATACATAAAAATAAGCTCTTGAAGACTTTTCCTTTATGTAAATACAAAGAAACCTGCACAAAAACCCCTCAATTAAAACCTTTCTTTTAAGCATCAGTCTCAAATAGAGGAAGCTTGATTTCATTCCGTGTTGTCTGGAAAGACCATCTCTACTAAGTCATATTCATGTTGCTCACTGATTAGATGTTTCTTTGTATTTGGCTATATATTAAACTAAAGAACTGATTCTCTCCATCTTTTGTAATTTACACAGATCACAGAGCCGTAATCCATGAAACCAGCACAAAACCTAGTAGTAAAATGCCTACAATTTAAATGCCTACTCAGTTTAAAAGCTTAGTCTCCCATAAGTTATCGTTTCTCTTAAGAAATACAGATGTCTTTACAAGTAGTTCGTTAGCATTATTCTCTAGTTGTCTTTTCCCTCCCTGGCTCCCCAAAATTGCTGCTGTTCATTTGGAGCCAGTGGCTCCCAGTGAGACTCTTAAGTGGGAAGTGCATCATACACCATGGTACTGAATTACACTAATTTTTCTAATGAAGGATCTACCAAGGCTTTTATAAGCATGATACATTTTTGCTTACTGTCATAGCTTTTCCTTCTGTCTCCGAGAGGGAACAAAATGGGTAAGGTAAACATTTTTCCCCTAATTTTTTCTACTTAATATATCTTCTATTACAGTAGCAAAGCAGGAGGACAGCATACTGTACAAGAGTAATCTGCTTGAAAGAGATGGCACACACACAAATCCCAGTGGTTCTCTGCTAGTGTAATGACTGATTGACATGTTCGGAACAGAATCCACATGGCAGGCTCCTCTTAAAGCTATCTTTAAATAATGCTGCTGCTCCCCGTGCTCTAGAGTAATTGTCTCTCTGTCTGCCTTTGATAGCATCAGCTGAGAAACATGTATTGTCTTCTAGGTTGTTAGGTGCCTAACAAGTCTAGGATTCAGAATTAAGTCAAAGAAAAAAATAAGATACCTTTGAAACCACCTTGCATTATGAGTTACCTGCCTGCAACCTGAAATGCTTTGCCTCAGCCTAGAGGTATACAGAGACTAAAAAGAGAGGCTCACGAAGCTCCTTCCTGCTGTAAAAACCTGCAAATGCTTCAGAAAAACAATTGCAGTGTGGAGAAGGACACATACCTCTCCTTCCACAGAAAAGACTCCCCCAACATGCACGTACAGAAGCTGGAGCTGGAGGGGCTTTGTCACAAATTGCTTATTCTGAGTGTCCCAAATGGCCTGGCTGGGAGTGCACAGTAATGCTGTCTCAGGAGCGTGTTGACTGACATCCACAGGGCTAAGATCTGGAGTTCAGGATACCAACTAGTTATGGGGAAAAGTGGTGCACTTTATGTGTCAGCAGCTATTTCCTGTGTGATGGCTTGCTGGTAGGTAAAGCCTTTGTGGCTGTTTAAAGGTGGGATAAAACCATGGCTGGAACTCGCTTTGTTCTTTTTGGCTGATGAGGACAGATAAAGGATGTCATTGGCAATTTGTCTAAAAGAAGGGCTGTTACAGCAATTAACTTCTATCTTTCATTTCACAGTTTCTGCTGGTTAGTTTTGATAAATGAAGGGTGCTTAGGATCAGGAATGTCTCTTGAAATTGAAAGGCTTAACCATGACACCTGTGCATGCAAACACAAGTTGAAATCACTACTACAGTGCTTGCTTCACATCACTGCAGTTCTACGACCTGTTAAATTGCTTTGCTTAGGTGCTGTGCTGGGTCATGTTCCAGTGAGCACGACTTCCACAACCTACCTGTGAGCTTAGGCAAGTGGAGTAAATTCACTCTCCTCTTTCAATGCCTCTCTTACCTCCCTCTGGTGCTTTGCACGACAAGATGAAATGCGTGCCACTGGACTGAAATAAAGCAGAAAGCCAATTGCAATTTCTTCAGTATCATGAGGACAATGTGGTGAAGGGACACAACTTTCTGAATTGATCAGACATTTAGGAATCTTAAAGAACATTGCTCAGCTTGTCCTGAAAAATGTCCACAAAGCTGAAAAATAGTAATAACCCCCAAACACATCCATCACCACTCCAGCTCTTCCTCTGATTAAAGTGCTTGGAATTCTGCTTGGCAATGATAAAGGATGGCATTTGAGAAAGGTCAAAAGAAACATTTTCAAGTTCACTCGTCTGGAATAGATATGTATTTAGATTGCTCAGTTGTAGCATATTGATCACCACAGTGATATCAGAGTTCTGCATTTCTGGTAAGGAGAATGATCTTAGGTAGTAGATTCAGACCTATCTGTCCCTTGCCATGTGCTTACGGCAGGGCCACAGGGGGAAGTTCATTCATGGTAAAGAAAGGTGCATCGTTTGGGCTACTCCAGCAGTCATCTTCTGTGAGGGAACTCAATGAAACTGACCTTTTCCATACAAGTGGGACAGCTTCTTGCCATTAACCATGGGATAAAAGCATGTACACCGCCTCAGAAGAGCCCATGCGTTGGATCACCATCCCAGCTTGCCTCATGGTAGCTATTCTTGCCTTTATTGCATGTCGTGACTCTGCAATGAGTGACTGTTTCAGTCTGAGGCAGCTGATTTTCCTGAGCTCACAAGCTACATATCAAAATCTTCAACTGGAAAACAGCTACAAGGCATGCACCTCATGTTCCAGAAGGTCAAGAGGAGGGAAAACTCCAGGAGCAATCCAGAGATGGGGTGAGCCAGTGGCTCCCACAGGGTCCCTGGGAAGGATGGGACTCTGCTGAGGTGACAGCTGAATCCAGAGCTACTTAATGATATTAGTACTGACTAACCCCACTCACTCCATTGGGATTGAATTAACCAGCAACCCATACAACAGCTGTGGTCATGCAGTGGCACACTCTCCATTAGAGCACCACTCCTTTGAATATCTGCCTATGGCTGAAGAACCTTTGCTTGGCAACACCTGTAGACTGAAAGGTGCTCCTCCTGTTTTTAAAACACCAACAAAACGAATGAACAAGCTGTGTCAGTTTGCTCTCTAGCCACCACAAACTCCTCTTAATGGTCCAGATTTATCCAGCTTGTTGATACTCTGCCTCTGATGTACAAATCCCACCTTCCAAGCAGAGGCCTGAGCACTAAGTCTTCTGTATGTGAGAAGCTGTTCTGCAGAAATGGTGGTTCACCTGAGCTACTGAAGTTATTACTTGGCTATCAGACTAACTGGTTGCAGACAAACCTGTGGAAAATTCTGTTTTGTGTTTTCTCTCTTCAGTGTTAATTCTGCAGCACTGGAGCCTGAGAATGGAGCATTTGAACTCCATTGGGACTGCAACACAAACACAGTATTTTAAGTCCCCATAGTCAGCACTAATAGATTTCCCGCCAAAGCCAATTACTCCCACCCAAAGCTGAATTAACTTACCTCTGTAGCAGTAACTTTTTTTGCTCTATCTCAATACAAATTGAGAGAAAACAATTTTACTGGGTAAAACTTCTATACTCGTCTGTCTCCAGAGTTTCACTATGTGCCACCTATAGCTAGGTACATAAGTACATACTTCAAAACACTAGCCCAATATTTTTGAATACAAATACCTCTGTTTTTGAATTAGATATCTGTTGTCATTGGCAATCTGGGTGTTAAAAGCCATTGAGTGTATTCATCCTTTAAAAATGAATGTTTCAACACCCCTGGAAAAAAAGAACAGAGACTCTCATGTGCCGTGCATGTGGTTTTTGGTCCATGTCTCCTGATTTTCCTCCAAGTAGAAAAGTGGCTCATTGAGGTGGATGGATTGATGTGAAGAACATTGTAGAGAAATTGGTGTCCAAATTAAAACACTGGCTTTAGTCAGTGTAGCAGAAATAGTGGGCAACAAAGAGATTGGAACTTGTTAGCCAAGTCTCCATGTTTGAGCTATAGGGCAGGGCTAAAACTGCCAAAAATGGTGCCACTTTATACACATGGCTATTTTGCACAGTTCAGTTCAGTTCCCAATTAATTGACAGGCAAGCTTAGCGTATACAGGGAAACAGCATTAAGAAACAATTTTATTCCTTGAATCATACTTGATCTTGCAAGTCCTGATGCACATAATCCCCCCAGCTGCACGGAACAAAGAGAAAATGGAAACTTTGTCTTACTGAATTACTCCTTTACATCTTTTTTATCGATAATAAATAAAAAGAACTTGTCCTTTAAAATTACAAACTTTCTTTTACTTTAGTCATATTGTCAGAAGTCATTGTTTAGGCCTTGGTTACTGTTTGCTAGAAACTATAGATGACTTTGCAGGACATTTCTGAGAGTAAGAAGAGCAACTGTTAATCACCAAGGTGTGGCTAGCAGGGAGCATACAAGGAAATGTGTTTAAAGTAACAAAGTATGAAAATGTGGTAGCTCTGCTTTTTCACTGTATCATCTAAATCCTTCAATATGAGAGGAAAGACAAAAGATAGTTGTCTTCTCATAACTTCTGTCTCATTAAGACATCTTCTGTTCAGTGCAGGTAGGGTTGAACCTTGAGATATTTTCTGTTCCATAAGAAGAGATATGGGAGTCTCTGGCTGGAGAAGAGCAAATTGTGCTATGAGGCAAACAAGGATGTGTTATAACCCTTAAACCTTCCTGAAGTTCATAACCTAATTTTACTATTCCAGCCAGTGTTTTTTGGAGAGCTTCCTAGCTTGGGAGACCAGAAGACATCACAATCTTTCTCATCTCACGCGTTGCATAGCCACACAGTGTTAGAAAAGTTGTCTTGTTGCCCCAGCACAAAGCACTCAGTTATGGCTGAACCAGAGAACTGTGTTTCTGAGTTCAGAGCAGAGGCTGGTGAAGCTGTGATATCCTTTTGGAACATGACTCTTCATTAGCATCTTCTCTGAAAATGTTCATACATCAAGGCTTACAATGCTTAATTGTGTTCCTTGAAAATCTTTTCAATTCACTCATTTGGATGGAACATGGAATAATTACATAATACAAGCAATAGTACTAGAATGAGGCAAAATAGGACATCCAGGCTTGTATACTCTAAGGTTAAAGATGTGATATCAGAAAATTAATCTTACATGTGTTTGTTGCTGCATAATCCAGGGAATGGTGACAAATGGAACATAGTTCAGCAAGAAATACCAAGAGGATTACCAAGGCGAGCCAGGAAAGTATTGTCAGGGAGCAATGACATCAGCCTGCAACCCTTGCCAGGCTCCCTCCACCACGTCCACAGTTCCAGATCGCTGCTCTGCCAGGGGCCACTCCCTTCCTGTTAAATCACTGCACACAGGACCAACTCTAAAAATCTTTTTTTAAAATTTTATTTTCCAGTTTATAAGAATGCATCCTGACTACCTGACATCTAGTGTTGACTATGTAATTCATTTGCTCATGTGAACAAAATATTCCGCATTTCAAATGAATTCTCTTCTTCTTGCCCTATTGTGGTCCTCTCTTCAATTTTGCTTGTTTTCTCCAGAGCTTGTTAAAAGGATGAAGGCTACCATTTTAATGAGTAGCTCATCCCCTCCATGGTGTGGTTTGTTTCCATGCGCTTTTGAGCTGCATCCACTCCCACAACTCTTTCTTCAGACTGCTCTAGATAGTGTATGCAATAGGGTTCAAACAGATGAGAAAATTGGTGCCTAATGAATGGTTTTTGCTTGCTTGGCTTGTTCGTTTCATAAATAGTAGAAAATGTTCCTCAGTCAATGACTGATTTATTTTCAGAGTTTAAAAATGTTAGAAAATACTGTGTGGGAAGTGGAACTTAATTTTCCCAAAGGAGACACTGGCCTTCAGTTTTCAGATATTACTTTAAATGTACCTAAAAATCTTCAATGGTTGAGCGGAGCTACTTCCAAGAATGTTTTGATGACTTACAAAGGTCAAACTAAAGGTTAGTTTAACTATTTTAAGTTGCATAACCTTCAAAAGACAGTGACAGCTGAAATAACTCAGTAATTGTATGTAACAATCAATATAAATGGCTGAAAAAGCATGAGAAGAGATATATAATTTTCAGAACTCATTGTAAAAAACAGAAGTAATGTTTTTATTGAAAGAGACAAATCTTTACTTTGGGATAGATAATTCACTTTTCTATACCATTGGAAAAAACTCAGTGAAGACAAAGTACTTCAATTTTACCATGAAGCAAACTCAGCAAAATCAATTCTGTTGTCCTCATTGACTGTTATTGAATTATCTTGGAATACTGCTAGAACTTCTCTTGGCTTTTATGTTGGAATAGCTCACACAGATTAGTGTTACCACTTGTTAACATTATTCTAGGGAAGCAATGTGAAGAGTAATATTTTTCACTTATTCTTGTACTCAATTTTAATGGAAATTAAAATCACAGACACTCTATTAGAAGTTCTTTTTTCATTCTCTGTATCTACCAAGCAGCATCTTGTCACATAAACACTCTTGTAGTTTTCAGGTGAACATGTTCAAACTTGAGACTTGATAAAGGCAGGAATTTCAAGTCTATGGTTAAAAAAAAGGAAAAGAATAAAACAGAGTTAAATATATTGTTGACTGGAATAAAATCTTATAACTGCCGCAGTGTTTTTGGATTTGGAAACCTTGTAGTCCCTCCTATTTCTTCTGTAGTTATCCTGAGAGATTTTTCACCAGTTTGTTTCTGCCCTCCCTTAACCCTTACTAGTACCTTAGTCTGCAGATAGATCCATTCTGAGTCTTAGTCTTTTTCTCGGATTTGTACCACTTAAAGTTAAGAATGAGGATATCATATTTACTTGTGTTTGACATAACAGTAACGGATGCCATAAAAATAGCCACAATTTTCTGTACGAGTTACATGTGAATATTTGAGTGCAGTTTATCTCCTTTGCAATTTGATCAACACCCTAGAAAAATAATACTAGAAAAACATTAATAGAACACTGAAAAAAATGAGTAAAAGAATTAATTAATAGAAATAGGAGTTAGTGCAAGTATAAACTTCTGAGTACATTGAAATGGAATCTAACATGGTCCATGTCTTAGTCTTCCCATGTCTTCCAAAAATAACTTTAAACTGTATTAGTATTGTTGTGTTTTTTTTCTAAATTTGGACAATCCTAGGGTACGTTTGTTTGTTTATATTTTCATTCAAAATTAAAACTTGAATAAACTTAATTAATTAGTAAACTGATACATAAAACTTAATTTACTTTCTGGAGAGATTGGGCAGCTTTACTTTTTATTGTAAACCACTGAGCTTATTTGTAACAAAAAATTATTTCCCCCTTTTTAAAGAGATGAAATGTTTGCTAAATCAGCATTCGTTTGTTACTAACATCAATTGATTTGAATATGTATTTTAGGAAATTATTTTTGAAATTATTTTTCAAGTTTTGTCCAGGTCTATTTTGGATATGCCAACCTTTGTTATCCTATATATTAGCCTAACCAGTTAATTATTCCTGGAAGTTTGCTGTTGTTAAAAATTAATTTAGTATTGATTTATCCATAATTTTTTCAAATGTATATTTAAATTATATACTACTTTCCTTAGTCATCGACTGGAGCAATTAATGGCTTGCATGAGGTTTATCCTTCATAAATATCGTTAAAAATTCCTCCCTCAAATGGAAATTGAGTTTCATAGAGCTTGTTCTGTCGTGACACAATTACAGCTGTTTTCCTGTTCCAGCTCGGGGGGAATGTATATCCATTAAAGAGTCATTAGATAAAAATGCACAATCAACTCCTTAGTGGGTAGAAGAACCTGCTCACCAAAGCATGGGAGCACTCTCAGTGACAGGATAAATACGGATACTTTTTTACTTGCTCTCTTCCCCTGACTGTATTGATCTACCACTCCTTCCTGCATGCTGATGTGGCTTCAGTGCACTGACATCAGTTTGGCTGAGTGTGAGGCAAACCCAGTGATATACTGGATTAGGCTGTCTTCAGCTAGATCTGCATTAATAAATTAAATGGATTGAAGATGTTCCTGGGTGCTGAAGTCAACTGGTACAGAAGAGCCCACATCTCTGGTAGAAAACTTTTGTTGCCCAGAAGCTGGGTGACTGCATGCATGCTGCCTATCGGGAAAGGTCCCTCAGACCCTCCAGCTCCCAAACCATGCTCAGGAATTACTTGGGAGAAAGCTGGTTGCTGTGGGTGTAACTCATGCCATAAGCCATCCTCAAAGCTTATTAGACAAAACTAGACAAAACTATCCCAATGGCCAGAAATGCTCCCATGCACTGTTTCATTTACTAATGAAAAGTTTGGAAGCTTCAGCATACTCGGAGTGAGGGTGACAGCTTGCAAGTCTCAAGGTGTTAAAATGCCCTGCAGAGCCAAGATGGCTTTGGGGGAGGCATGGTTGCAAAAATGCTTGTCATTATGGACTTCCAAGTAAAGGTGGGCTTTGGGAGATTTTTTTGGTATGGATTTCTTTCTTGGATGCAAGTATGTAAATGCTACTCTGGGAGTAATTAGCTTCACCTATCTTCCAAAAAAATTTCATAGTGAGAGTAGTGCAAAGCAATTCAGACTACCTGAAGAAGCACAACTAAGCTTAAAGACAGACTCACAGCTTATTCCTTGTACTGCTTTAGCCACTACTGTGGGGTTTGCGTGAGTGGTGGGACTTGGCCAAACATCATGTAGATAGTGTCACAGGGGATAGCACACTGTATGAACACTATTAAATGGCTGCTGAACTGTCTCTCCATTTTTGCAGAACCTTTCTTTGTCTCTGAGAGACAGGCACATCCCTCGTCTGGATGGGAGGCAAGTGCAGATCTAAGAGCCTCCCATAATGTAACAAGTCACTCTAATAAGGGAATTTTGCTCATCAATTTGCCTTTATAACATCTGATGAATCAAACTGGAGCTTGTGTTAGTAGAACACTGTTTACTTACGTTTTCCTAATATTCTGCTGGAGGTGGTGACGCATACTTCATAAGCCTGACTTCTTCAGTGAGCTGTTACAGTTCAGGAATGAATCTTGGAAGGTGCAACTCACAAAAAACAATACAACTTGTACTACAGCTGTTTCCTCTTGACTGAGAGACTGTTTTACACCACAGACAGGTTTTTAGTTGACTGACCTGCAGGTAGACTTAAGGTAGGTCTTTAGGATACCATCTTCAATTTTCTTTTTTGTTTCCATATTTCTCTAGTTTCAGCAAAAGTATCTCGAGCTACTGACACAATCTCAGGCTGATAATGGAGAATTGTGCAAGGGCTAGATCTGTATTTCTAATTAGATGAGTTGCATTTCTTTGCAGAGGTATGAGCCCTTCAACACACAGTTTTCCATTAGTGTTTATTACTGTTGGATCTCCTTTGGAGCTTTCTGTTGATTAAGCTGAAATTTCAGGATAGAAAAATGCCTATATTTTATTTTTAAATAAAATCAGAAACAGAAAGAAAGAAATGGTTAAAAGCTCTCCCTGATCATGAAGTAAATGGAATTACATGTGCTGGGTTTATTTATATAAAGAGCAATGAGGGGGGAAAAAAGGAAAGAAAACAATCTATTCAAGAAATCTTTTTGCTTACTCTCTCTCTATGTTTCTAAATATTTGCTCCCACTTCTCACCCACTTTGCCTTCCTAAAATGGAATTACTTTTTGTAATTGTTTTGGAAGCAAAACAACAAAAGGTAAATACAGCTTTTTAACTTTGGTTCTGCATCAGTTTAGAATGCAGGGAATCTAGCCATGGCTGTTTTCTGGGTTGTTAGAATAAACAGTACGAAAATGTCAACAGAAATTGGTACTACTACTGCATTTTAGTTTTGCATATCATTCTTCTGTATTCCAGGATGTTCCTATAGGCTTAAGTATTGTGCGTTTTCTCAACAGTAGTTTTGCCCACTAATTTTATGGGGAAGATTTACGACCAAGCAGTGAGTATAGTTGATTTCCAGTGTTTGTGAGAGTTCATAATGTTGAGGTCCCAGCTGCAGCACAGCTCTGGATCCTATCTCTGGTTTTAAGGCAAATCTGAGACTCTAGAAATGAACAACAATGACTTTTGTCCTATTAAAAATCTCAGGCCTTTCTCCCCCTCACAATATAGTCTTCAAAGTAAACTTGACCCTGGCTGTGAAATTCTCTCACGCATTGAGATACCAGCTTTTTGTATCCCATGGACATGACAGGTTTCTGACTGATATTTGGTTTAGACATATACACAAAGTGCCTGAGGCACCCGCTGAGCCTAAACAAAGGAGCCTGGGGAAGGTCTCACCATATCTATTGTCTTACAGTGACATCAGCCTTTCTATTACAAAACCCTTCAAGACCAAAAGTAATCAATAATGATGAATGTGGTTTCTTCCCTGTGTGCATTGAGACAGATGGAGAGTCACTGTGGACAACAATAGCCTGCAGGCAAGGGCCCTGACATGGTTATTTAAAAAAATCTTCCAAAACCTTACATAAAAACAAGGTACAAAGTTTTGTGTTTTGTTTTTGGGTTTTTTTTCCATATTTGCCTGTTTAATGACATTCCTTTGGATTGCCTGATTGCGTGAGGATCAGTGCTGCTGCTGAGCAGCATACTTCTCTCAGAGAAATGATGATCAATTTTTCTGCATGATTCTCTCTCTCTGCATCTCCCTCCCTTTCCAAACTACCATTTCCCAAGCTCTCTTTAGCACTTTCTCAGCTTCCCAGCATGCTCATTTACAGAGGCATCATATAGCCGAAAATAAATGCCTCAGCTGATCTTGGAAAGAAACTGGTTATGGACTCTGCTGCATTTTAAACCTCCTACATATAGCTGTGTTCAGTTAGGGTCAGGTGGAGGAAGCAGTCCCACGGTGGCACAGTCCCAAAGAGATGTAAGAAAGGATGCAAGAAAGAAGCCCCAAGGGGCCAGGAGGTCGGCTTCATGTTGTGAGCAGATGCTGCATATACCTTATCCCATCCCCGCCTGCTCGAATGTGTTCTACCCACAGCACATTGCCCCTTCGGCAGACATATATGCCAGTCCTCTGATAAATGCAAGAAGAAAGGAAATCAAAGCAGAATGGAATTGATCACTACCTGATTATTTTTCCAGTGTTGCTTTTGTTTTTGCCTTAGAGTTCAGTTGTGATGCCAATAGAGATACAGCTGGGTAGCTGGGAGGGATGATGATGAGTCATTAGTGTTACCTATAAAAACATTTACAGTATTCGAGCACAAGCAGGAACCTGGGAAGTTGAATGTCTCCCTCAGTTTCAGTGGGATATGTAAACATATGAACAGTTTTTTATTATAACATATTAGTAATTAATCAGAAATTGTCCTAATAGAATTTTACATACAGTTCAACAGATTATGCAATAGTGGATCTAAATAGGGAAATGTTACATGAAAGTCACAGGATATTTTCATGTTTTAATTAGCATACAATGGGAATACTTGGTATTAAGGTGTGGTTAACTTTGTTTCTGAACATATGATCCCCTCCCCATCACTACTCAGTTCTAGCTGTGTGAACTGCTCCACTGATCACCTAAAAGGATATGTAGTAGTGCTGGCATGTTTCACTTTTCTGGACAAAGGCACATGCTGTCAGTCATTATTCAACACTTACTATCTTTGTACATCGAGGAGGGAAAAAACTCCGTCAGAGACAAAGCTTGTGACATCCAGTGGATGATGCTTAGATTCCAGATTTGAATATATACGGACCCTGGCCAGGAGTGCATTTCTAACCTTTCCTTTCCCTTCTTTCTTCAGCCTCACAGTTCTAGAAGAGCAGGCGTGCTCTGTTCAGTTCAAGCTCAATTTCTCCCACACCAGTGTAAAAGAAAGAGGGAGGCTGGCATTTTGAATAATTTATTCCAGTCTTCCTGCATGCGGGAGGTGGAGAAATCAGAGGCTTCTGGAGTCAGTGGGGTTGCACTACTGCAAATGAGGGCACCATTTAGCTCTGGATCAGGCTAATTCCCCCCCCTGGATGCCTTTAAAAGAAAACAAAAAAAGCACACCCGAAGACAGATTGCTTCTTTTAGATTACTAATGAAAGTGTTTATTCTAGTAAAAAGCTGGAAAGGAGCAATTAGAGACTTCAGGGAATACACTAAGTGAAAATGTGTTTTTTGTTATCTTGGAGTAGAGATGATTTACTAAATTGCTCTATTTTACTTCTTGTGGTCACCAGTGACACAGTGACCCTCTTGTGGTAATGTGCCTCTGCCCTGCTCTGAGAAATCTGATAACCCTTGCTGGTAATTGCTGCACGCCGAGCCCCAGAAATGTACCATGTGCCTTGGGGAGGGGACTCCCATGGAAAGTCCCTGCTGGACATGCTGCCCTGGCTTCAAGGAGAGCAAACATGTCGTGTTACTATGTGAAAGAGAAGGGATGACAAGAGGAAAATAACCCTAAAAGCCCTTCCTGTCATTTATTTGCAACATTTCTATATTTAAAATGTGCCTAAAAAAGCCTTCATCCAAATCTGTTTGGCAAGCCACCATTATCAGTTCCAGCCCAAAAACCTTTTATGTATCTAATCTCTACTGATCAGGAGAGATGAAGTAAGTAGGAAAGAACAGGATGGACAGGTGAAAATGAGTCAATGCAAGTTTTACTTTTTCAATAGCTCTTCATTATTTTATGTTTTATCCTAAAGTTATGCCTGGTCCCCAAGCACAGATGTGAGAATTTGCATCCTCTCCCTTCCCTGTTCTAATGCCAAGTTAAGCATTCACCCTTGCATCTCAAAGGGATGCCCATGCACTGGGGCGGGAACCAAACTGCCCCAAAAGCTTTCAGCAACCTCTCTGCATGTTTGGTTGTTATCCTTTGGCGCTCGATAGTTGGTTTACTGGAATATGAGACATTGTGAGCACACTGTAGCTTTGCCATTTGTGTGTATGTGTGTGAATGCACACGTGTGCACTACAGCACATAAGAGCGAAGCTGGGTGATGTTACTGCACTGTTGCAGCAGCCAGCCTCTCCTAGGCACATCCTTGCTGCATCTGTCTGTCTAGCTCAAACCGTCTGCTGCTCTGAAGCCACTGATAGCTTTCATTCAAGGACATTCAACAGTGTTTCTTAACAGGAAAGAATGAAAACTTGAGAAACTACTACCTTTCTCCTATTTCAGTCTGGTATGTCCTCTAATGTGGCCCCAGCTGTTTTCATTGCTGTTCACTATATTTAAACAGGATTTTAAAAAATAAAATCTGTACCTCTCCTAATCACTTGAAGTTTTCTCTCATCCCTTAAAGACTTCTACACAGCTCTAAAACAGAAGACAACAGCTTACAAAGATGAACCCTAAAAAAACCCCCCAGCAACAATCAGGTAAGAATATCCCATTCTCCCTTAGATTCTTCCCCATTCTTTTCTTTTTTTCCTGACCTCTATCGGAATCTCAGAAATTGTATGTTTTGAAGGTCAACAGACTTATTAGCTAATTTTGGATAAAGCAGCAGGCTGAATTCAACGTGATAGCCTACTGCTGGGTCTCCCTTCCTGCCTGTAGTCTGAGATGTACATCTCAGCCTTATGCAGCACCGAGAGAGAGAGGCAATAATTTATATGAAAAGGTAATTGGTCCCTCTTGCAGATCACTGGTTTCATGCTTTTGATAAGACATCCATCACCAACCAGTTGTCAGTTTCCATCTTCTGATGTTTTAATGCAAAGTGTATCTCCCTTCTCTGCCAAAAACATCACAGTGACCTTCTACTGAGATGGCTACAGCCTGAGCATCATTAACAAGATCCATAACTGACAGGAAAATCTGTAGGTTTTTAACTAAGCAGAGGTGAGAAAACACTGGCCTGGCTTAAGCTGCTGCTAAAAGCATCTGTTGCTATAAAAAGCAATAAAAAGCTGTAGACCATGAACACAGAGCAGATGCACAGTCTTGGTTGGCTGGTCAGTGCAAACCCTGGCAGCTTTGAGCTCTTGTCCAACCTTGTCAGCAGTGGCTCTGTCTTGTGTGGGCTGAGCTTTGGATTTTTCATGCCCTCTAATCTAATCCTGCTGAGTCATGGGAACTAGAAACATAGAAAGGGGTACTGCATGTCGATGCCATGAGATGCACTGAACTCAGGGACAGGCCATACCAAGTGTTATTCCTACAAAAGCCACGCAGCATATTAATGAACAATTTCCTGACAGACTCCTCAGCATTTGTGTGAATGTGTTGTGTTTTGTCCTGTATTACATACCAGAGACCAGGCAGGCCTAGACTGGATGCAGAAAGTTGTGGCCGCCTCCACCCATGGTATTTCCCTCTCTCTCCTCCCAGCGCAGAGTGGCTGTGGGCAAACAGCCAGCTGGGAATGGTCTCTGGGCTCTGCTAACTCCCAGACCACACCTGTGATATTAGGATGTGCTGAAAGCTTGCCAGAAACTGTTCTAATAAATTAACAATACAGATGATCAAGTTTCAGGGACTAGGAACATATTTTGGCACCGTAATAGATACACTACAGTAGATAAAGCCAAGCAACCCATGTTCTGGACAAAAAGCTCTGTATTTTCAGCCTACAGCAACTGTTTCTGGTGTCTCAGACACCCTCGCTTCAGATTTCCAAGGCATGCTAGAAGCTGCCACATCAACACACCACATAGATAGTTTGGTATCTTGTCTGTGAAGGACATTCCTGGTTGGTAACTAACTTACCCTCCATTAATCTTCCTCTGTTTCTTCTAGTTTTAACTGTAGCCAAAAGCAATGCTTGCAGTCCACAAAGAGTTTAAATTATACTGCTGCTGCTGAAATTACAGTGTTCATGCTTTAAATTATACTTCCAACTTGGATGTTACCTTTTCTTACTACATCAGGATCAAACCCATAGGGCTTTTCCTTTCTGCATTCAGTCGTCGAGTGAAAATGCTTTCCTTCTGCCTGACCCACGCAATCTGCTGTGATGGGCAGAGCAGTATGATCATGTGTCAGAGTGCAGAGCCCAACTGATCCCTTTTTGAGTTGTTTTTACTGTACTAAAACTGCCACTGCTCCTGTGCTCTTAGCACCACGTGATGGTAATAAAGATGTGTTTGATAAATTATTTCTGTGGTAAATTACCTTGTACATCTAAATGATACATAAGTGAGGCTTATTAATAGCAAGAGCAAAAGCTGCTCCAAGACACATCTATGCATCATTTATAAGAGTAATAGAGCTCACTCTTCAGTTCTGGTCTTGATCCTGAACATATTTCTTACTGAGTGTTTTTTACTAGTCTGACTAATAGTGCACACAGAGAAGTACATGCTCCTTAGGCACTCGTTGTGCTCAGTGTGTGCTGAGTCTCATGTTCATTAACGAACTCCACCGGTCCCCCTTGTCTCTTGTCCTCCACTCCTGTCCCTGCTGATGGTTACTTGCAGAACACTCCCCCCAGAACTTGTGGGCCACAGTGCTAACTGAGAGCTGCCAACCTGACTGCTTTTACAGATTTGAGGGTGAGAAAAATCCCTGCAAATGTAATTTTAGTTTCTATTACACCAGTAGATTAGTTTTCTAATGTGGCTGTAAATGGGTATATGATTTACTAATCATTTATTACCCAGAACTCTCTAGCATGTTTATATGAAAGCCACAGACACACATTAATGTGGATAAAAAATGCTCAAACATAGGATTACCAAAATGAGCATCATTACCAAATGATAAGGATTTAAATTTTTTGTTATTAATTTATTTATTATTTATTTATTTCCCCCTTTTGTATCATTGAATTTTCAGTTGCAGTCACTTAAAACTGAAACCTTCAAAGTTTCCATGGGCTCAGTCATTTGATCTGATGGAGTTGCAGCAGGATTGCCCCATTGCTCTATGAAGGAAGACCCAGTATTTATTTTCTACCCTGGTAGCTGGAAAGGAATTAATTGACCTCATGGAATTTTCTCTTCCATCACCCAATTTCCAGATTACTCTCTGGTGTAATCTGGAAATCAAAGGTAACTGTTTATGATTCTTGACTTATCCATACAGCCTAGGAACCATTTTAAACTTCTGGGTATTTCTTTATGCATGTCACTGGCAGAACTGGTCTTCAGCACTGCAGAACAGCTTGATAGTCACCCGGCAGGCAGCAGTTGTGAGGTGTTTTCTGCATCTGTTTCTCACCTGCCAAGATCTCCTTAATAAACCTTGGGAGAAAAATAGTCTTTCAGTTCAACCATGTGTTGTGCACTGTTGACCTAGTCATGTTCCCACATCCTTACAACGGAAAGTGACTCCGCAAGGCAGGGGAACTGGCATAGGCATATTTTTTTCTGCTCTTGCATTATAATTCTGATGGTGCAAAACCCTCATGAGCTGTACCTACCTCACCTCTTCTTGCCAGAGGAGCCATTCCATTGTGTTTCCTTTAGCAAGCACCGTGTGGCTGAGGATGTCCTTCAGCTGTCCTGCTGTGGGGCAGAGCCGATTTTCTTGGATAGCTTCACCAAGTAAGGGCATGAACACCAAAATACTATCAAAATTAGTTGATGGTCTTGGCACAGAGGCTAAGGACTGAAAAGGTCTGGAAGCCAAAGTTTGAGGAATTATGAATATGAAGGGTTAATTACATAGACAGGGTGTGTGTCCAGATTGGAGTTGAGGGGTCCATTTTTTGCTTGACACTTTTGCATCAATCGTTGTTTCCATTCATTTTTCTAGTTCTTCTGGGGAAGTCACTCTTTTGCTGTACACTGTACTAAAAGATGGGCAAGGACCAAAGTGGGTCAGGAGAGAGACTGTCAGGGCCTTACCCCCACTCTCTCCGTCCCAGCTGGTGTGTGGTCCCTTCTCGTGCAGTATGAGATAATTGCTGGGCTAGACAGCAGCATCCCTCCCTCTTGCAGCAGGCTTGCATTCATCCCATGTGCTTCCAGTCTGGCAGAGCAAATTCAATTCTTTCCTCACCACAGCAGGGCATGCCACTTGTGATGCTTTATTTTTTTTTAAATTACCTGTGGTGAAAAAGAAAGACTGTCCATTTCCAAGAAAGTTAAGCTAACAAACACAAATTTGTCCTTCAGGTGAGCTTTCTTTGCAGTACAATGTGCCAGCTATTGGAGCCTTGTGGAGAGGAATGGCATGAATTGCATGGTCAGGGATGTAATAATTCTTAGAACTGAATCATTGCTGTCAGAGTTGCTATGGGAATGGGGAAATAAATGAATATTTAGGCTATTTTCAAATTAATTCTATCAGAAGATCCAAAGGTTGTGCAACGGCTAGAAGTATACACAGAAATAAATCATTCTATTATTTAGATTTCGCTAGTTACTGTTACTGTTGTGGTTTTTTTTAAAGTATGTTTTATACAACTTAGACACAAAACATTTAGACTCAACAGAAGACAAACAGGACATTTGGCTGTAAGTTCAGAACAATGAACTCATGAGGTTTATTTTTACACGCAAGTTCGACTTGGACACGTGCCATGTAACACAAAAAAACGTTACCACTTAATGCCTTTTTATTTCTATCTTGAAATGATGAGGGCATCTGGATCCCATTTTAAATTGTAAATTAGGCTTTTTAGCTTTTTTTAAACAATTTGCATAGCTTGAACTAATTAATGCTTTCGTTGATGTGTACACATTAAAAGACAACATGATCCCAAGCATGACAGAGGTGAAGGAGAATTGCATGAATTTTGGCATTTCCTGACTTCTGAGAGCTTGAATTGGCCACCTGAACATTTCAGTGCAAGCAGGGCAAATGTGCAGTGGATGTCACAAAGTAATATCAGAATAAAACACCTAGGATAAGCTATGCATATTTCCCAGCATCACAAATAAATGTTCACAGAGCCTAATGTTCTGTTACCTTGAGCAAAGCCAACAGCCTCAGCCAGATGTGTCTGTCCCTTGTGAGTTGAGCCGTTCGCTGCAGTCCCTGAAGCACATGCAAGCTCCTGACTCCAGAGGCTTAATTTCTGTGAACCACACTATTTCTGCTGATATTGGGCTGATGTCCCTCGGTTCTATCTGTCTGACCAGTGCCCAGCCAATTTCCTTTCTGCAATGAAACTCGAGTGTCCGTAAGCAACACCCTAATTATGTTCAAGAATGACACTTCTCCAGCCCAAATAAAATGCAGTCTTATGGCTGAGCTACCATCAAAGTGGGTACTGCAGGGAATCAGAACCCCTTGGTTGTACAAAATAATGGAAACCAGGAAGAACAGAGAATTTTTACTCCAGACAAATCCAGTTTGCATGGACATGAGGAAGCCTGAACGATACCCTTCCAAACCCTAGGGCATATTACTAAAAGAGATGGCTTGGATTAGGTTCTGCCTTGGTTGCAGCACTTTGCAGCACTGCAGTGAGGATGGTTGGAGAAGGGATTGCCTGGCTAGAGCGCAGTGCTACAGACTAGTGAGGCATTTCTGCAGAGCTCTGCAGGAATTCAGCTCTCAATGAAACATTTTGGTTTCATGGTACAGCTTGTTCTGCCAAAAGCATTCTGGCATTTTGATCGTGGTACCCCTTCAACCTTCTGCAGCCTGCAATTCTTCCCAGACAGCTTGGCTGCAACCAGGGCTTTTTTTCAGAAAATGAAAAAATGTGTACCCTGAATTGCAAGAACTAGGGAATGACTGTTGCTTTAAGAAAATGTTGCTGGATTTTTTTAAACTTGGACAAATACCTCTTTGTTCCTCACTCACAGAAACAGTTAAACTGTTTTACCTGAAGTGTTCCAAAGCAGTTTTCTTTGAGGCACATTCTTGTCTGGTACCTAGGAAGAATAAGTCCCTGCAAGAACACTATCGGGGGACAGAAGGCATGGGAGCAGCTCTGCAGGAAAGCCCTGAGGTGGTGGTGGGCAGATAGCTGAACGTGAGCCTGCAGTGTGCCCTGGCAGCAAAGGCAGCCAGCAGCTCCTGAGCTGTGTCATATGGGGTATGGCCTGAAGATCAAGGGTGGGGATTGTCCCCCTCTGTGTGGCAATCACCAGACCACATCTAGCTACTGAGTCCAGTTTTGGGACCTGACGCAGGAAAGATGTGGGCACAGGAAAGATGTGAGCACTGGGACAGGCTGCTCAGAGAGGTTGTGGAGTCTCCTCTGGAGACATTCAAAACCCGACTGGATGAGTTCTTGTGTGACCTGCTCTAGGTTGTCCTCCTCTGGCAGGGAGATTGGACTGGATGATCTTTCGAGGTCCCTTCCAACTCCTAACATTCTGTGACTCTGTGATTCTGTGAAACTGGAGGCAGCTCAAGGGAGGGCCCTCAAGGCAGTGGGGGTGATGCTCTTGCCCCATGAGAACAGACTAGGGGAGCTGGGCTGAGTCAGCCTTGAGAAGGAATGTCTTCGGGGCACCTAACACCCCCCAGCACTGATGAAGGGTCATGGAAGAGATGGAGCTCCTCAGGGTGGGAAGGTGAGAAGCAATGGGCACAAGTTGAAACGTGAGAAGTTCAGGCTGAATACACGGAGTAACTTTCCCCATGAAGCAGTGTAGCAGATCACCCTCAGCAGCTGTGCCATCTCCATTCTTGGAGGGTTTCAAGCCCCAGATGGTCCAAGCCCTGAGCAGCCTGGTCTGCCCCCAGAGCTGGCCCTGCTTTGGGTAGGAGGGTAGGCTGGGTCCCTCCCAGCCTGATTTAGCCTATCACCCTCAGATCTTAATCAACAAAAAATGGAGTCCTGTCTAAACACACTTACCAAGTGGTAGTGCTGCCGACGCTACCGAAACTGCGCTGAGCCTGAGCTCGAGCTCAAACTGCTCTTGTTGCAGATATGATGGACAGCATCCAACCAGCCAATGGTGGGGCACCTTATTCTTCCTTTTTTGTTTTATAAAGGTATTTGAGAAGCTTGTGAGGTCTGGGTGAGCCTTCCAAATAGAAACCTAACCACACAGATTCATCTTTGTAAAGACCATATACGGTTTTAAACAACTGTGCTCAGGTCAACGTAATGTTATATTTTACTATAGGCTATTTGATACAGATTAGATTTGTAAATTGAGAAATACTGTAGTGGCCCTTGCCAGGGCTGAGCAATCCAAGAAATATTAAATTTAAAGTTTACTCAGATCTGAACACTGGAGCTGTATCCGCAGTCTTGCACACCATCCAGCTTTTCTTAGTAACTATCACTGTTACTATTTGTTATGACAGCTACATTATTTGTGAAGTAATGGAACATTGTAAAGCAAAGCAGAGCTGTTTAAAGTACCAGAATTCCCTTATTGTGAGCACTTTTGTCTTAAGTTTCATTATTTTTGGGGTCATTCAGAATATACATTTGTATATTATAGATGTGATAAATGTCTATATTAATCTTTGTGACCTGCATATGCCCCGCTCATGTGGTCTCAGGATTTCCATGGTAAAAAATAACAGAAGGCTTAATGTAGAAAATTTAAAGCATTTATTGTGTTTATAAAACTCGCTATGGGCCTGATGTTGTAATTCCTTTACTTAGTTAAATTTTCATTATTCACCTATGGACTGTTGCTGAAGTCTGACGTTATACCTAAGAAGAGATTTGTAACATTCGGCCCTGATGAGATGTTAACATCAGCAGCAATCATCTCTGCCTTCCATCAACTGAAGGATGTTGTGGAAATGAAAGAAGAAGTGCTTGTGGAAATGATTACATGGGCCGCATCTGCTGGGGAAAGCTGGAGCATCACTTAGGGAAGCTGCAGGTGTGCTGGGGTGGGAGGAGGCTGACAAAAACCCCATGCCCAACTGAGGGGCCAAGGGCCAGGCGAAGGCAGCCTGGGCTTAACACCACTGAGATGAGACTAGGTGCTGCAGAGCCACATCAGGAAAGAGGCTGCTGGTGGGGATCTGTGTGAAAGCAGCAGCATTTTTAAGAACTGTACTTCACTTTAGCCCATGATGTCAAGGCATCTGCTGGTTGATTATTCTTATTTTTACTCCATTCTTAGTCCATTTCTTATTATTACTTCATCTAGTTTGATACTAAATAAAGACAAGCAGTAACCAAAAAGGACACTTCCAAGGCCTGGGCGTTCTACATTCCCTCCCTTTTCTAACCATCAGCATGGTCCAGGAGTCAATGAAGGCTTTCATGGTGTCCTTATGAGGTGTAATGACTAATCAGGAGCAGCCTGTGTGTATGAGCAACCCTGCAGCCCCTGCCTGGCCCCAGGAGGGGATGTGATGACAGCAGCTCCGAGTTGTCCAGCCAGGGCTGCAGGAGGGGAGCAGGCACTGGCAGGAGGGGGTAGTGCTGGGGGGTTGCAGAGAGGACCTGACATTGGCTGGAAATCCCAACCTAGCCATTTCCACAAAACTTGAAGATAACTCCTCATTCTCACTTGCTCTCACAGGAAATAAAACAAGTCTCAAGTCTGGCCTAACCAATATTCCTAGCCAAAGCTGTAAGAAAACAAAACAGGCTTATTAAGAATAACTGGCTGCACCTTAGCTGTTGCTTATCTGTGAGAGGATGCAGTAAATCAGATCAATCTGAGGAAAGAGGAGAAGAGAGGATGCTCTCTGCTGTTGTTTGTTTAGCTTAGATGAGTACTAGATATTGCTAGATGCCTTCAAGTTTCAGTTTTTAAACCTCCTGACAGAGAGGTGGGGAGATGTATATGAGAGCCAGCATGACTGGCTATTTCATTTCACTTGTCCATCTTTTCTCCACTTCTGGGGTCTTGCTATCTCTAATAGAAGCACTTGTACATACTGCCAGTGGTTCTATATTTATGAGAAAAAATTACATTTTTGGCATATGAGAATGGTTGTATGAAGTCAAAGAAGTCACAGAGCTTTCCTGATTAATGTATTTGTATAAATAATAATTTTGCAAACTGCCTCTGGAGATTAAAAATTAATAAGGCAGGTATCTTTTCTCTTCTAACCTCCTGTGCCATAAGGACAAATTCTCATGAATTTTCTTGACTCTCTTGAATTGACTCTCTTTAGTGAAATTAATTACTTTTTAAAAACTGCTCTCTGGGAGACCTAATTGTCTTTTTTCTGTGCTGCTGACATTTTCCTCACCTGTTGTTGATCCAAATGTTTTCAGAATCTTTCCTCATTTTTCCTCAAAACCTTGGTGCCTCTCTAAGAGCAGATGACAGCAGCTGCCAGGCACAGCTCTTTGGCTGAGGAGTGACTGGCCCATGTGAGTTAGGTCAGAATCTGAAGCAGTGAATGAAAGTGTTGCTTGAAATGGAGTTCATTATCATTTGTTTGCAAATACATTTTTCCTCAAATTTAAAATAGATTAAAAATTACTTCCGGATAATAATATTTCTTTAAGTAGTCCTTAATTCAAAGGATTTCAACATGCTTTAGACTTAGAGATGACCTAAACCTCTTTCGTGAACTGTGTGATCTTCAAATCTCCACAGTGATCTCTGACCCCCACCAATGTTCTCTCTCTTGTTTTGCTCAATAGAAAGCTCTGCAGAGCTTTATTCTCTGGCTTTCAGTTGTTAGATACTGGCTTCTAGCTCTGACAGTCAGTAAGTTGCCACAAGCACAGAGACAGCTCACATCTCCAAGTATGGAGGGGTGTGTGGTGCCAACAGGCTCATTGTGAATGACCTGTATGTGCAAGCTCGTCTTCTAACCCTGCAATTGGGTGGGCCACACCGGAGAAAAAGAACAAGACTGGTGCTATAATCCTGCTCTGAGGAATTCCCACTTAATTAGCATAAAAATGTAGCTCATTTGTGACATTCAGAAATACTGAATTTCATGCATTTCCAGGAGAGAGATGCTTTCACTGTTAGACAAAAAAGGCAGCTTTATCTTTTCCTTGCACCAGCATGCAAAGAAATTGTTTTGAAAAAGAAAATCTAATTAACAACTGTTAACATAATCTTCATCGCTGAGTCACGTTCCCAGGTACCTCGTGTTCCTCATGTGGTGTAAAACAATAAGCATCTGACTCAAGATGGGAGCTGCTGCTCCAGGGGCCAGGCACCTGAGCGCTCGGCGCTGCGCTATTCAGTATCACAGTGACCCTTTACACATCTAGCCCAGAACTTTTCTTTCTCTGCAGATCATTTTGCTTTTCTTCTCCAATTTCTTAAAATATTTCCTCTGGCTGATAAGATTCCTAGAACTGTGAAGAACCTGGCAAATGTCTAAGTGCAGTTTGTTATAGCTTGAATTGCAGGTGTTCAGAAGCAAACCTAGAGAGGGGGCTGAGCCCGCCAGCAGTGCTGTTCAGAGAGAAGGAAGCCCATGTTCCAGAATCAGGTCTGCAGAAGGAAACTGAAAATAAAAAACAAAGTGTTTTATTTAGAAGACTAGCAGAATGAGCAGAACTCAGTGTTAGTGCTAGTACAAAGGCTACATAAAGTGTTGTGATCAGATGTGTACTTGTATTATAATGGATTAAAAAGTTACAGCCCTCTCATATGAAGATGGTTTAAACTCAACTGGTTACAGTGGAGCTGATTTATTTTGCCTGCATGGGAGTAACATACTGTATTGACTACTGGCTATTTTGGTATGGGATTCTTTTGCAGTATCTATTTAACATAGTACACTCACCAAAAATAAGTGTAGTTATTTCAACTGTGTTGAATTCCAGCCTATGGGCCAAATAAATCATAGGGAGTCATTCCACTTAGATAGTGGATGAGGTACTATAGCTTATGTTGTTGATATTAAATATCTTTCTAGTGTGTCATACAAGCTGTCACAATTTTATGTGGGACAGATCACAATTTCACACTATTTCTGTGCAAGTATCCATATTGCAGTACCTAACAGAATAGTAATTACTAACTTTATATAAATTTGACACAAGAAAACATGAATTTATAGATTCATATTGCACCTTAAAACCTCTTATAGAATATAATCTGTGTCTTTGTTTCTGTAGGTTTCTCTTTTTCTAGGGAGTAAGGACTGGAATTTTTGAATTTGTTTACAAAAGCTGTTTTCCTACTGATGTAGTTTCCACATGAGTATCACATTTAGTTGTAAAAGAAGAGAGAGACAATCCAGAATGGATTAGCAAACATAAGTACTCCCAAAGACCATGAGATCCCAGTTTGTCGGGGGGGTGGACAAAGGCGTTTGGTAATGCACAAATACTCATCTCCTGCTCTGTAGAGACCTGATGTGCTGGAAAGCTAATGGGATTGATGCAAAAGGGCAATGTGGAAAGAACTGGCCTAGTTCCTGCAGCTGTAGTATGTGTTTGATGTGCAGTGACATTATACTTGTGGAAGTAAATCATTTAGGTCTGTCTGAGGGGTCAGCAGAGAAATCCCTATGTCTAGACATGAATTGTCTTCTGACACTTCAAGTACCTTTCTCTTTGTTTGTTTTGTTGTTTTTTGTTTTTTTTTCATTTCCTGTGATGTTTTACCTGTGAAAGCAGTACTAGGCCAGAGTACTCAGTGTTCAGTTGCTCCTAGATCTGGCTGATAGATGACATTTTTGCACAAGGGGGGAGAACTACCCATGCTGCATCAGCAGTGGTTTTTCACATTTGATGGCAGGAAAAGGCTGTCTGTTTTCTGTGAATAACAGCATGCTTATGATTAGATTATTCTTTAGGTGCTGTCACAGCATGAGCTGGTCCTTGAAAAGGTTTGGGTTAACCTTTCCCTATATATTAATGTAGTCTCTTTAGCCTCAACAGTCTGGGCTAGGGAATGAGAGTTTAGGAATCAATATCCATATATATGTATATAATAACTGGTGTAAACGTGTTTGGATTTGCAGTCGTGGTATGTTTGTGGTGTGTATGTCTGAAAAAATGTTGTTTCATTTCCGAAGTTATATATGTTATTTTTTCAATATGTGCTTAGCATTTTTCTAAACTAGAAATGAGAGGTCAGTGTCCATAGTGACTGTCAAAAACCCCCAGATATTTCCTAATATTTGCAGAGGACATGTGTTATACATGAGAACTAACATAAAAATCGAGGTCTTTGCAAGAACTGACGAAAAATATGTCTCTTTCAGCAGGCAGGATCCAAGCCTAGAATATTTTGTTCTCTTATTTCTATCTCTAAAAAGCCTAATCTGTGATTACTAGGAGTGCTTTCTGCGCAGCTCCTTCCTCCAATACTTGCTTGCATATTCCTCAAGTGTCCTTGAATCTCCACAGGAGTCTTTCTCAAAGGATGTTTGTTCTTCTCAGTCCACCCCAGGAGCAGACCAACCTGCAGCTATGTAGGCTGCATATCAGATCATAATTTCATTCTGTTCGAATATTTGTCATTCACTCTGCTTCAAGTATTTTTTTTCCTTTTTTTTTTTTAATGTACAGAAGAGTTTTAGGTTGGACAACATTTGGGTTAGAACAGGACATGAGAGTAAGAGGGCAAAACAACTGCAAGCCTTTGTGAGACTTCAGCCATCTAGGACTCCTGTGGATAGTAAAGACAAGATTTCTGGGATTTTCAGCCTGCTGTGATGTACATAATATTAATCAATTTTTATATTTCTGTTCTTGAAAGGTTGGTTTAATATGTACCTGATAAAATTAGGCTATGGCTCCACTAATTCTCATTACCTTGCAGTTAGTTAGAGGTAGAATAAATTTGTAATATTGATAAAGTTGAGCTTTTTGTTTAAGGCAATTGCTCCAGGGAAACAAATGTTCTCTCCTCTTGAAGGAAATTTCTCCAATTTAAAGGCATTAAATATTTAATCATTTGTCACTACTTGTCTCACTTGTAAATACTGCTGATGGTTATGTTGTTTATCTAAACTGACTCTCTGAGAAATGGAAAGTGGTAAAAAATTCTTTTAAAATTTTTTCTTAAGACAAAGAATTTGTGAATTGTCTTGTAAGATTTTTTTTCCACCTGAGCTGAACTGCTAAACCTGATATTTGACAGATAAATTAATAACAGAAGGCAGCTAGTTTCTGTCTGTTAGTAATTTGGATTTCTGTACAGTGAATGAAATTTGGCTCTCCTTTATGAAAACATACATTTGGAAAGTATAAGTGAAGTCGTCTGAGTGTCTGCTGTAAAACTGGTGTGAGGGCAGATTGGATGATTTTCACAGGATTATTTGGCCCATGATAGATAGTATGAAAGTGCAAACAACAATAGCTTTGGATGGTTTTATCTCATCTAAGAGCACTGGAGAGAAGACAAGAACTGCTGACCCTACATACAAGCATCAGTCCTGACTCCTTTGTACTGAGTCCTGCCAGTTGCATTGAAAATTGATACATAATAGATATTACCTCATAATAAAAAATCACTGTAACATTATGTATTGAGGGGCTTCTTGTTTGGATTTAACATGTAGGCCAGCTAGAGCAGCTGGCCAGTTTTGTTTTACTCATTTTTATTTGCTCATGTTAGGAGTGAGTGTTGTAAGGTAACCACCCTGTTTAATTATTGATTGGCAAACTTTATTTTCAAATTCTTTCTTAAAAATCAGTTTTGAAAAATCACCATTATTCCATGGGTGAAAGGGAGATGGGTTTTGGCCAGAACAATCAGTAGTTGTCTCACTGCTGAGAATGTGAACACTAAGGACCAGATTAAAACATGTTTATGGAAAAACCTGTATTAAAGCCTGTTGAAATTAAGGGTCCCATTAATTTCCCTCCTCTTCAGATCATGTTCTGATAATGTGGGCACTGGTCTCCAGGGACAGCAGGTGAGCTCTGGCATTGAGGAAGGATGAAATATAGCTGTCTCAGCCTGGCTATTATGCTCATGGCCCAGGCCAAAGCACTGTAATGCTACTTGAAGGCAGAGCTTTGCTTCTCTCTCCTGCTGCACCAAGCACTGTAGCTTGCTACCAGCTGCAGCTGGACCTTGGCAGATAAATGAGTGCAGTCGTGTGTTTCCACCATTATGTTGAAGCTTGATGTCCTCTGGAAAAAAAAAAGGATTTAGTAATTTCTCCTCTACTTCTCCCTCCGCCCCTCCCTCCCACTTTCCCTCCCTCTTTTCCTTTAAATAAGTAAGTTCTTAGGACAGACTGGAATAGACTGGGAGCCCTAAGTGAGTTGTTTCACTCCTCCACTTTCCCAAGGGAATAAACTTATAAAGGAAAATGTTTCAATGTTTTATTGCATTGGTCATTCACATTAACAATGTGTATTTCCTCTGTGTAAATTTAATGGTTCCCATAACACTTTTTCCTGGTGTTCCTGACAAAAATATCCTCCTGCTGCCCAAGTTGGGATCATACTGAACTGTTGTTTTCTTCTCTAGGAAACAGCTATATCTGCATTGTGCATGTGTAGTCTACTAATATATAATCTATTAATATATAATCTAGTCTACTAATATATAATCTAAGGATCTAATATATATCTGAGTGATGTGGGTTGGTGGTGATGTAGGTAGGTGGTTGGACTGGATGATCTTGAAGGTCTCTTCCAGCCTCGATGATTCAATGATGCTGTGATTCTAAATGGAAACTTAAAGGAAGAAAGAGACAATGTAAATATAAGATTTGTTCCCTCCCTTTACAATGAAAGTTTCCCAGCTGTAATGAAGTGGTGCACAAGCATGTTGAAACAGGACTAATTTTGTGACTGGATTAGAGTAAGAGGAAAATGTGCCTTGTGTTTATTTTTCTGGTCCCAGCAGACAGTTCACAGACTTAAATGCTGGGACCAGAAGTAGTCAAGTCAAGGTCAGTGTTACTTTATATAACCACTTAATGTGCTGTCTTTTCTTACCATACTCTGAAATTGAAAAGCAGCAATTTTGCTTTCAGCCATGTTGTATTTTGTTATGGGTTCTGAGTTTCATGGGGTATAACCATCACTTTGCAGTTGTGCACTGTTCGCTGTAGTTATGGCCGTTATTTGTTCAAATGCACATATTGTACTTTGTCTGTCTGTCTTTGGCCACTAAACCTATATGTTTATAGCAATCAGTTTGCTGAGGCTCCAGTCTAGCCTTGCTGCAAAAATGTGCCATGTGGCAGAAAAAAAGCACAAAGACATGTGATTTCTAGCAGGAAATAAAGAATGTTATTAGAAAAAAAAAGATTATACTCCTGGAGAGTCAGTTATTCTGACAATTATGCTTGCCTTTATCTTCTAGATATGGATTTAGAAAATAATTGTAGTCATCCTCATAAAGCACCTTTTTACAACATGGTTTCACCCAGTAATGTGAGCTAGCATTGAATAACATTTAGTCACACCCATAGGCAAAGAAGGCAAGGACAGTTATTTCTGTCTTAAAGGAACACATGCTGTGAATCGTTCAAGTGTTTGGGCAAAATTTTCAATTCTGTCCAGGCTTCTAAAATCCAGTTAATTGTGTTTCATCACACTGTTTTTCATTTCAAGTAATATAGCTTAAAAAGCTGAAGCAATAATAACTGAGAAAGCAATTTTACATAAAGTTTCTAGTCTTGGGAGATTTTCTTAATGGTCATTGGTATTTGCATTTGGCACGTAGCAGGTTTCATTTACAAAGTGCTTTCTTTGTACCTTCTGTAATGGTATTAAGAAGAGAACTTGCATTTTTTAGATACTTCCGGCTCTATCAAGCAAGATAAAGCCAAAGATAGGTCCTTGTCTGTTTTCTAGTTTCTACATTTGAAGTGGTCTTTTTTAGCAATTTTGAATACAAATGCATGGTGAATAGGCTGAGGAATGGGAAATCCATGTGAGTCTTCAGCAATCCTGTAAGTGCTGACATGCTCTGAACAGGGTGTCTGTTCCCATGTCTGGAAGACAAAGATAGAGAAAGATTGTTTTATGGCTCAAGTATTTTCCTCTTTCTGGCTTCTATTTTCCTGACTGAAATCAATATTTCAGGGCTAATGGGTGAGGACGTCTGCTGTTACTGGTAAAATGCTGACCTTGGCAATCAATATATTTATCTTGGAGCATTTGTCAATTACTATGATAATACTTCAGCATTTACTGCCTGCAAAATGTCTGGGTTATTGGGTTAAAGTTCCCCTGCAACCTTATCTTTCCCACTTTCTCTCTTTTTATACTCTGTAACTGCTGGGGACTCCGAACCCTCAAGCACAACTGTATTAAGCAATTATCTTATTAAGGTTGGATGAATGATGGGGTTTTTTTGTTTTCTAATTTGCTGATCATTTTGAAAATGAATAATGTGTTTCACGCCAATAGAAAGTGCATTGTTCTGATGTTTTAAAAACCTTTTCAAGCAGATTTTGAAATTTTCTAATAACAATGAGGTAAAGCTTGCCACTGATGAAACAGGACAACCTTTTGTAGAAAACACTGAAACATTTGACTTAGTTTTTTCATTGTGGTCTGTAACTTAAGTGAATAATTTGATTGTCTCTAATGAGTGTAGTGTCACCAACAGTATTTTTTTCTCCAAAAATTATTTAAGAAATACCACATAGCCCAGGAGTTTAAAGCTGTAATTTCCAATTGCTTTCAAAAGGATACTTTTCTCCCTTTTCCTCTTTATTTTATTCAACATTAACTGCCTAGTCTGGATTTTTCCTGTTCTTGCCTGAACAGAATGGGGTTAAACACCATCATTCCTGCCCACGCTGGTGCTTTCTGTCAGTTTGCACATTGGTTTGTTGCTGAACTTCTGTACCAAATTACCTGGATGCGATAAAGACCTTGACCTTGACATCAGATTGATCCTTGTGACCATAAAGGCTCTCAACTGTCTGTCTATCTGAGATTATTTACCTCAGTCCAGAGCTTCAGTAAAGTTTGTCAGTCTCTGTAGAGCATAATAGTAGATAGACCATTATAAACGATGGCTTTTTATTCATAGGGCAGTCTTGAACTGTGGCGTCTAATCTTATTAGAGAAAATTAGGTCTCTCTTGGAGCTTTGAAACCCATTTGTGGGGCTCTGGCCCACAAGTTGTCAATCAACCAAAACCTGTCACAAAGGTTTACAGAGACTGGTCATAAACCGCTAAAGAATGACAGCTATTGTACATGATCACATTGCTTTCAGATCTGTCCAGATCTGCATTCTTTTTAAATTAAAAGGAATCTGTGGTTAACAGAATAAATGCTTTGACTGATAGAGTATTGAAGGCGATTGTGCATATCGACATTATTTGTATTATGCGGTGGGTTTTTTTCAGAAGGAGCAAAGATTGCTAAAAATGAGACTGTGAGAAGGTGCTGATGACACTAAGCTGGGAGGAGTGGCTGACACACCAGAAGGTTGTGCTGCCATTCAAAGAGACCTTG
>VZRW01008225.1:0-17646 GCA_013398125.1 Aegotheles bennettii | reverse complement strand
ATTAAGGGAGTGGAACATCTCCCTTATGAGGAAAGGCTGAGGGAGCTGGGTCTCTTTAGCTTGGAGAAAAGGAGACTGAGGGGTGACCTCATCCATGGTTACAAATATGTAAAGGGTGAGGGGCAGGACGATGGAGCCAAGCTTTTTACAGTGACGACCAATGATAGGACAAGGGGCAATGGATGTAAACTGGAGCATAGGAGGTTCCATGTGAATATCAGGAAGAACTTCTTTCCTGTGAGAGTGCCAGAGCACTGGACCAGGCTGCCCAGAGAGGCTGTGGAGTCTCCTTGGCTGGAGACATTCAAACCCCGCCTGGATGCGTTCCTGTGTGATGGACTCTAGGTGACCCTGCTCTGGCAGGGGGGTTGGACTAGATGATCCTTCGAGGTCCCTTCCAACCCTAGAATTCTGTGATTCTGTAATTCTGTGATTCTGTGATTATTCATGGGTACTTGTATCAGTTGAAAAGTTTGGTCCTCGGTCCTGTAATAACCAGTACCTTTCCACACATATGGCACTGTTTAAAGGGTTTTCAAATGCTGCTTCTAATGCTGAATAAGCAAGGTCTGGCCTAAAGCCCTTTAAGGTAATTGAGAGCTTTTCCATTGAAATCAATGGGCTTTGGTTCAGAACATTAGTGAATTTAGTCTCTCAGAACCTCTTGGACTATTGTTATCCTCATATACTAGTAGAGAACTGAGACAAAAAAATGAAATTACATGCTGTCAGTCACACAATGAGTTGGCAAAGATAGTATAAGAATTCAGTGGTTTTGCTACCAGTCCTGTTATTCAACCACCTTTGCCCTCCAAAAAAAGAGGAAAAAAATAAAAAAGAAAAAAATAAAGAAGAAAAGTGGAGATTTTTTTTAATGCTGGTTGCATAGCCCTGTGAATGGCTTCAGACTAAAGAGACAAGAGCTTTCATTATGTGTAGGCTACCCTTGGCTATCCTAGCTAATGATATTAAAGATATCTCAGGTATGCCATGAGCCCCCTGGGGTCTATGGCCTTGTTTGGGACTTCGCTCACACGGGATGCAGCAATGGGATCCTCCCTACCTTGGCCTGTGCTTGTTTCCTTGTGCTGATGAGGATCATGTTGGCAGCTGACAGTCATGCTCAGCATCTGCACTTGTGTGCTCTGAGGGTGTGGAGATAACATTTAGTAACAGTGGACTCCAACAGTGGACTCCAAGAAAATACTTATTAGATGATGCATTCAGGGAAAGCAAGTATTGACATAGCAACAGCCTACATGCTTGCTTCTGTCCACTGTGGCTTACCTTTGCCTGGGACTAGTAAATGTGCTCCCATTTTGCATGCTCCTGTAATGTCCCCTTTTTGGCTTCACAGCCTGTTCTCATCAGAAGAAATTTTGCAGTGTGAAGGAGAGCTACAGTGCAGGCAGCCTCTCAGACAGGAGACTTTTTGGGAGGTAGTAGCCTACTTGTAGTGGTGCTGCCTTCCCCTTGTGCCACTCCTGTGGCAGCGGGATGGAGGACAGACACTTCTTGGAGCGCCTCTTCACCAGATGATCCCTTCAGAGCTCCACATAGTTCCTTGTGGTTTACTTGTGATAGCCCTAGGAGCCTTTGCTGTAATTTGCCTGATGATTCACAATCTGTACTTTGTAATTTTTCTATTTTTTTTTCTCCTATGGCTTTATTTTTTAGATTCTGCCTTTTAGCCTTGGGGAGGAAGCCGTTTGCTCACTAGTGACATGCTCTGGTAGATCTGCTAGCTTTGAGTCCTCTGCAATACATGAGGATGCTGTTCTCATCTCAGATGGATGTGCTTATTGCCTGTTTTTTTTATGACTGAAGACTACAAAGTGTCAAACTCCATGTTTTTTTAGGATGTCAGCCCTTGGCTGAGTAAATAGCACAAAGTAAAAGCTTTCTTCTCATCAGATCCCCTCGAAGCCCAAGTGATCGGACACACAATGAATCCTTTGCTATCTGGAAAGAAGAAAAGGGTGGTTTCTGATAAAGCTAATTCTGCAGATTGTTCCAGGGGTTATTCTTAGCTGTTCTCTGCGGCAAGGAGAGATTCATGCTATTTCCATGCTGATAGATACGGTCCTGCTAGTGCTGGCTGTATGAACTAGGCAGGTATGTCAAAGGAGAAGAAAAAGCATATACAGCCAAAAGCTACAAAAGCCTGAAGCTTACTTGCTTTCCTTCCTTGACCTTCATACTGATTTGATTTGAGTCTAACTCATCATTATATCAAACGTAATTTACATGGTTCATTAATTATTAAGCAAAAATTATATTAAGAAGCTATGACTGCACTTTTAACTAGTGGGTCTGTCAAGTTCTCACTGAAGTCTTCAGGGATAATGCCCAAGGCACAGAACTTAGATTAATTCCATTCACATAAACTGCCACTACTTAAAAGGTATGACCTAGCTGATGGGTCATAATTGGTTTTAAGTCATTGTGACCAGATCCTAAATTTGGCAAAGATAAAGAAGCTTTGGATTCTGCTGACCTGGAAGGCCCTAATAAAAACTGTCAAAGCCTTCAGAGCACAGTCTTCACCTTTGTGTGATATTTTGTATGTATCTGAGCTGCAAAATTATGAAAGCTCTGGAAAGCAAAAGGATTTACTTAAGTATTGTAGGAGGAAGAGTTTAATGTGTGCTTGTGCAGGGACATAACAGATACGGAGATCTGAACAAAAAAAAGCCTAGATAATAACAACCAGATATAAAACTAACACAAGGTCTGCAGGGCAACTGACTACCCCAGGACATCACTGTTTTCCCTAGAAGCCTTTTATTTCCTGGTC
This sequence comes from Aegotheles bennettii, assembly GCA_013398125.1. Classification (NCBI taxonomy): domain Eukaryota; kingdom Metazoa; phylum Chordata; class Aves; order Caprimulgiformes; family Aegothelidae; genus Aegotheles; species Aegotheles bennettii. The sequence goes on along the minus strand of VZRW01008225.1, from coordinate 14,849 downwards.
ACTGTTGGAGTTTCAATTGAAATTATGGGCAACCCCTGAATGACAGTCCCATTTCTGCAAATAGACAACAGTAACTGGAAAGTGTTCTCCTGGAAAACAATTTAAATCATAGTGAATCAAATAAATATTTTTACCTTTTCCTTTTAGAAGTGCTTTGCCTGATCTAGGGAAGGAATAAAGCAGAAATAAAGCAATATCCTGCATTTGCCCTTTCTCTGTGAATGACTGTCATTTGAAGGGGTGGTGACTACAGATCATACTTTTAGGGTAGGTTTGTATAGAACACTGCGGAACAAGATTTAGAGCAGGTTTAGTGGGCAGTCAATTTATTCTATTGAACATATATGCTAAAGATATAATTTAAAATATTATTGGGTAAATCCTTTTCACTGCTTCCACATGTATATATATCTTAGAATAGTCATAGTGAAATAGAGAAGTTTGTTCATCAGTCTTTTTTACTCTCTATAGATCTTTGTAGTCACTGTCACAAATGGATCCAGTCATGGTGTTTTCTTGTTTGATGTTTAAGATCTAGTTGCTTGAAGTATCAGGTAATATGGGTGTCAGACCTACATTTGAACCTAAGGACAGTCTCTTACAGATGTGAAGTTCGACCCCACAGACTGGACCAGCTTGTGAATTTTCCCAGTTTACACTATCCCATTTTTTTCCTGATAGTATCAAATTGGAAAAAGACTAAACCCTAATTGTTTTATTATCTAGGACAAAGCCAATGCACTTCTTGATGATCTGAAAGATCTCTATGATTTCAAGATTTTAAATGGCTCATCCACTGCTTTCTAAACACTGGAGCCAAGCTCCAGATCTAGGTCAGATCTTTATAACACTTGTAATACATAAAGAACTGCTGTCATCAAAGTTAATCAGGCCATTATATGTTTTAATCCCCAATCAGAGCAACAAGTCTCTGTGTCAGTACAGTGCAACTGAGCCTTCATTCTTACAGACTGCACTGGGATCAATGGTATTTCAATAGTAAAAGAAACCTGGGGAAGAGGTAGAAAGCAACATGAATAATTTCCAGCAATTGTATTGAAAGCTGAGCAGACTTAAGTTGTTTAGAGTCACTCAGATTAGCTGAGTTGAAATATTAATCTCTTCTTACTTTGATTTACCACCATTCATGTTACAGAGTGAATTGTATTTGCTCTGTAAGCACCATTTTGTTCAACAAGGCATATATGTATTAACACTGCCACAGTAGTTGCTCAAAAGGCATTGTATTACTTGCTTGTTTTTTGAAAGTGTCTACAGATGCCATTTAGCATCTCACAGTACTGGATGTTATAAACACAAAATAAATATCAATCCTTCTCTCAATGACCTAGTGATTTCAACATGTGGTGAGAGATGAAAGGCAGTGAGAGGAATGGAAAAGGAGAGGAGACAGATTAATCAGTGTGTTAAGTAAATAGATAGCTACTACAATTGCATTGGTTCAGGCTTATCAGAGGGAAGTGGGAGAAGTGAGAAGGCTGGAGCCATCCTTACATTAGCTCTGCCTAGTGCTGCTTGTACTTACAGAGAAGAGAGACTGCAGTATAGTTTATCTGTCCATCAGCAGCCCAACTATGCCTGACCCAGAACTGGTGTTTCATATACTTTTGTATCTAGAAAGGTTGCATCTGTCATCTCTGACCAAAGTCTAGACGTAGTGTGGGCATGAGTGAGACCATATAGAACAAGAATGGGGTTTTTTTTTGTAGATAATGCTACTTTTTCATTAGCAGAAGCAAAGTAGAACTTGGAATGAGATTGAGTCCACCAGCATTTTTGATGTCTCATGAAGCAGTCTTACTGAAGCAAGTGTCTGATGTTCATACTGAGTTGATGAAGGCATACAGGTTTCTCTTTGGAGGAAGACTCTAGCTGCCCTAGGTTGTGAGTTCTTTGATACCAAAGGTATGAAGAAATCCCATGGCTTTGCCCCCCTCCTCTAGCTCTTGGTTGGAGGAAGTGATATTGTTATATCTCACATCTGAGGTGAAAATGAAGTGAAATGAAAGCACACTCGGCATGTTCAGGGCTGTCTGAATTAGTTCTAAATATGGTGGTTCCTGAGCAAAGACTCCTGGAGTTCTAGAGGCTTCTGCCTTGCCCAGGCCTTACCCATTAAAGAATGAGTCTTTAATAGTAGTCATATTTTCCAGTTAAATATCTTGAGAACAGAAAGGTTTAGTGACTTGGCTTTGTGGGCTCTGCAGCTTACTGGACAAAGCTCTGTTAGCTCAAAAGAGCTCTGTGGCTGACAGCCACAATTTTTACACCTAAGGCTTGAAAATACATTTCTAAATTACTTGTATCTATCTTTCAGGGTGAAGGTAGGCTGTGCCATGGGTGTGTGAATAGTTTATTTAGCTGTGTGGTGAATACATCTATCTTTGTAAATTGCTTAATACATCTACATTTCTAAATTCTTAATCACCAAAGCAAAGAGAGTGGAATAATGTATTTCTAGTACATAGTTAGGTCTGATTCATCTTGGCAGTGCTGGTGAATAAGATCCATTGTTCCTGTTAATGGATACTTTCTATGACCAAGCCATCAGAGATGAGTGATGCATTACTGAGGATTTTCACTGGTAGGTACTTTCTATAGTAATTGCACCAGCTACCAAAAGAGATAATTGTTGGTTTCCAGATGTTACCACCTTGGTCCGGGCCACTTGCCCCTGCTGTTTAAATTTAATTCTCCTCTGAACCTTTATTTTCATAAATTTTAAATTATGAACATAGTTTCTGTATTTAACTACACCAAAGACAAACAAAAGCTGTTTTAAAAGCCTGATTGATTCTGAGAATTATGAAAGTGTAGTGAGGGTAGCTACCTAACAAAACATGCTTACTGTACACATAGAAAACTCACATACCAGAAGAGAAAGCAGAACTGAGATTACCATACTTTTTACATGATTCACAAACAACAAGCATAGGGAGCAAAAAAAAAGCAAACTTCATTGTTCCAGCAGCTTTAACTCTGACCAGAACAGACAGGTTTTCAGCCTTTATCTCCATGGTATGTCTCTGCAAAAAGAAAACTAAGAGGCATTCTGCAGAGTCATGCAGAGGAAGTGTTCTGAGTTCATTGTGCTTCCTCGCATGCCTGAAGGCGCTCTGTGTGTGAGCATTTGCCAGAATAGACCATATGTTAATAACTCACTTACCAATCTCAAAGCCAAGTCCACATGCTAAAACCCACCAGTATTACCTTTCTTTTGTGCACTGTATTATTGCCTGAACAAAACGCAACACTTCAGAAAATGTCAGGTACAAGTATTTTATCAACATGTGAAATGTGGAGAGTCAGCTCATACACTGAGCAGAAAGCCGTTAGGCAAAAACATATATGTACTGAAAATGAGATAAAATAGTATATAAACATCTCCACAAGCCGAAAGTATGATGTTCCATTATGATGAAAGATGCTTGAAAAACATCAAGAATAACAAAGCAGATTATTTCCTACCCTAAAAAGCTTTGCCAAAGACAGGAGGGCTTCATGACTGCTGGAAAATATGAGAAAGGTAAACATAGTACAATGATATCACCCAGACATTTTGAAAGGAGTTTTTTTGTTTTCAGACTGAAATCTGGCTGGATATTGGATTGGCATGACTACTGTATAGCTAACATACCTGTACAATAGGTGAATAAACTGGTACTTTGTATCTTTCAGTGATTTTCCTGTGGTTTTTAATTTTCTTTAGTCATTTCCTCATCCCTTTTTTGTTGCAATAACTTTGATAGTTCCTCATATGTACCGCTTCTTTACCCTGCTGTTAGCCCTGAAAGGAATTGACAGGCCCCCTATCTGGCTTGTTTAGCTCTTGAAGCTTGCTGCATCCTGCATGTAGCATGTTTCTGATTATGCCGGCAGCACAGACGTTTGAGCTCACAGCTGCTGTAATGTTGCCAGATCAATACACCCACAAAGCACAGCAAGCCTTTTGTGTAGGTTCAGAAATCAAATTTCTCTTGTCTAGAGGGCAATCTGTAAAATAAAATCTCCTAACATGAAGTAGTCCTCCTGGAGGATATGCATTTATCAGCGTATTTAACAAGGCACTAAGAAGCTCTCAGGGCTGGGTGACAAGAAGGGATTTCCTCCTTGCCTTGCTTTGAATCAATGCCACCTCCCCCTCTGCCTCTCCCCTGCATCACCCTAGACTCTACACACAATAAGACACAGCATGTTTCTCCTTAGTCTTGTCTGCAAAAATATCAAACCCTTAAAAGACTCATCAGTTGTGGACATAAACCTGTCAGAAAACAATTATCAGCTGTGTCTCTTATAAAGTCACTTGAGCCTTGATAACCTTGTAGATACCCTCTGTAGTAGAAATAATCAAGGCAGAGATAATGAAATTTATTGGATCAGCTTGAAGCCCACTCAGCTGTTAGTTTGTTGGTTTGTGGGGGGGACTGCTGTTGATTTCTGGTTTTCTTTTTTTTTGTTTTGTTTTTGTATGGCTGATAGGACTCAATTTATATGCTTTCCTTCTGTCTGATACAGACAAGCTCATTTTTCCCCCTTCCAACTACAGCGAACATTTAGCTTTAGAGCTAGTATGCAGGAGTTCTCAGCTCAGCAGCCAAGAGAAGGAAAGGGGAGTGGTGTACAGGAAAAGGATCAACCATAGTATGTCATGGAGAGCAGACAAAGACCATCCTCTCCGAGACATTTCCCTGGGAATGGCTGTTTTAGGGGTTAGCCTTGCAGGATTGCTAATAAGTTGCATTGGCAGCAGGATTTTGACTCTTTATGGTCATGAGAGTATAAATTCATATGAACTGAGGTACGAAAGCAAGGGGATTGCATGTATGGGATGAAGTGATTTTTTTATCAATTTGGGCTCATCTCTGTCTGTGCTTTTTCACTCATTTGTAAATGATTTCCTTAGAGATTGGATTTAAAGAATCAAATTAGACCAAATTTCACCTGATGATGAAATTCAGTCTAGGGATGGATTTTTTAACAAGGGAGACTGTTGCCTTGGAGGAAGGAGGGTCGAAGCTTGAGGAAATTGCAGGACTCCACTTCTGAGGAAATGGCTGGTCTCAGCAAAAATGCAGAAATAAGGCTTGCATTAAATTTTGAGCAGTCCTTTTCATTTTGTTTTTGTTTTGAAGAGCAACTTTTAAAAAACGGTGTTTTGCAGAGTGGTTTCAAAAAGCCCCTAAGGGAAAGAAACATTAGGTTGAGCAGCAGAACCTGGCACTGGCTTGGAATGGCCCATGGAGAGGAGACCCAGGTTTCTTACTGGGCCCACATGAAGACTGGAACAGCTTTGCTTTGCACACTCAACTGCTTGAGGCAAGCAAGTTTGATTGAGGCTGAAGGAGGAGTTCCCCATGGAAGAATGAGAAAACTTAAAAAAAAATAAAATTAAAATTAGACTGTACAAATGTTTTTAATTAAGTCAAGGGTGATGACTAATTTAGGGCTTCACGAAAAGTAGCGGCTTAAAAAGGTTAGTCTTCTGTGGTGGTGAAGGATCAAACTTCTAATGGTAACTAGCCCTTAAAGAACATCAGAGGGTTCCCCCCACGTAGGGGACAGTGAATATCTTTCAGAAGTGCCTGTCTCTGCCCACTGACCAGGCCAGGTGTCTACCTTTTTATGGATGGATATATTTAGTTGCAGAAATGCTATGAAAAGTCAATCGACCAATGATATTTTATGTCTTACTGCCATAACATGTTTATACTAACAGACCTTATGAATCAGTGCAAAGGTGGGGTCCATAACAGCAAAACCAAGCTTCTTATGGAGTTCTTTGTTACAGTACAATCCTGGCTTTCTGAGTCCTGCTTTTGCTTGGATTTATTTATCCCGAGGCTATAGGCTGCAGGTATATTTACCTACATGATTTGTCATGATATTATTAAGAATATAACTATACACTTTGTGTCAGAGCAACTCAAATTGCTCTTACCCGAAGAAAAGAGAGGCTATAAGATTATTTTTTTTTAACTTCACTTGCCTATCTTCTTACATTTGTCTGTCTGTTGAATGTTTTTCATTTCCCTTTCCAAGTGCACTTTTGTTTCCAATATTGAAATTTTTCAATTATATTTATAATTATAAAGGGGATGCATTTTAGTGATGTATGAAATCCATCACTATCCCTCAACATTTACAATTCAATTTTAAGGATGAAGCTTTCTACCAAGCAAAAGCATAGGCAGGTACTTCATCAGTACAAGTCTGAATACACATGAGGACTTTTTCCCAAGAGGACAAAAATGAGAACAAGATACTGAGTACAATCAAGTAGGTGTGCTTTAAGACAGAAGCAAGGCCACAGGGTGTAGCGAGCTTGGAAACTGATCCAACTAGGAAACGCGATCTGGTTAGAAGAAAGGCTGTAGTCACTTGGAAAAATGACCAGTTACAGTCCTTTATGTTAATAATGCCAAATTGTTTTTGCAGACTGGGTCATGTAATCTCTCAAGAGTCATATGTCCTGTCCCCATCCTATTATCAAATGTATCTCTCTCATACATGTAAAATGTAGGCATCTATTTAAATACAGCTGGACATAAAGCAGGTACAACACCAAAAGAGGGGAAATGAAGAAGATGGGAACTCTCCATCCCAGCTGTTCTGTGAATAATTGCTGTCTGATCCAGTATCACAGAAAACAGGTCCTAACTAATGGGATTACTTTGGCCACTTACCTTCTTATATGACAGAGAAATGATTGTATGCTAACAATTTACTTTGTAAATCATTATACATATGCTGAGTATACAGAACCCCAAGTATTCTGCAGTACTCTCACTACAGTCTATCTAATGTTTTTATTCTAAAATGTTATTCAAAACAGACAGTAGTTGGAGATACTGTTCAGAGATGCTTTCTAGAATGCAGTCAAATAATCACTTCTGAAGAAATCACTGTACTTCCTTTGAGTAATCATTAGTGATTTTTTCAAATAGAAACAATAACAAGGGCAAGGGCAAGTGCTGGATTCGGCACCTGGTGATATGGACAGACTGGGGAACAAGTGGCTGGACAGCAGCGCAGCTGAGAGGGACCTGGGGGTCCTGGTTGATAGCAAGCTGAATATGAGCCAACAGTTTGCCTTGGCAGGCAGGAGGGCCAAGCGTGTCCTGGGGTGCATCAAGCACAGCATGACCAGCTGGTCAAGAGACGTGATAGTCCCATGCTACTCCACACTGGTGTGGCCTCACCTTGAGTATTGTGTGCAGTTTTGGGCACCGCAGTACAAAAAGGACATCACACTTCTGGAGCATGTCCAGAGGTGGGCCACAAGAATGGTGAAGGACCTAGAAGGGATGACTTATGAGGAGCGACTGAGGTCACTTGGATTATTCAGCCTGGAGAAGAGAGGGCTGAGGGGTCACCTCATTGCAGTCTATGGATTCCTTCCAAGGGGAAGAGAAGGGACAGGTACTGATCTCTTCACTCCTGTGACCAATGACAGGACTTGGGGTAACAGCGGGAAGCTGAATCAGGGGAGGTTTTGCTTAGATATCAGGAAAAGGTTTTTTACCCAGAGGGTGGTCAAGCACTGGAACAGGCTCCCCAGGGCAGTGGTCACAGCACCAAGCCTGCCTGAGTTCGAGAAGCGTTTGGATGATGCTCTCAGGCACATGGTGTGATTCTTGGGGTGCCCTACACAGGAGTTGCACTGGATGATCCTGGAGAGTCCCTTCCAACTCATCATGTTCTATGATTCTATGGTTCTATATTTCAATATCACCTTTCAACTGGTTTCTACTCTGTAGGTACAGGCATTTATGCATAACACATTCTTTCTCATCACCTGTATAAATTTAGAGCTGACCTGTGGAAATCAAGGAGAAATAATTTGTTGGTCCCCATAAAGAGAATGACGTTATATGGGAAAATATGGCTCTATCCTAAATTCAATAATTATTTCCAAATGCAGAGCGAGGGTCTTGATTCCTGAAGCAGATACTCTCAGATCAATCAGTCTGTGCAGCGACTAGAACTGTTCAGCTGGCCAGCATTTTCTGCCATCTACAGTGGAAGAGAAAAGCTCTGTTCATCTGGAGCATAATGCAAACAAGAGTATGGTAGAAAACTTTTTTCGCTGGTGACACAGATGACACTGATGAAAATATCTGGAACTGATCTACAGTACAGCTTCTGCTGTTGCTGTATACTAAAGCCATGACTAAAAGAAAAGGCTGTTCTGAGTGGATGAGTGGAATAGTCACAGATGTAAGAAGAAAATGAATCCACTTACTCTTTATACATGTATACACAAGACATAAGAGATTAATTAGATTCACTCACACACCTCAAATTCATTTATGCTAGTAATAGAGGGCATGCGGCAGATAACTTCTTGGTGCTGATGGGCAATCTATACATCCTGCTTGAGGATTTTTGGTCTTTAAAAAAAAAAGTTACAGTATCATATGTGGTATTTCATACTTAGCTTTTTCAAGATTTCTTTTGCTTTGAAGGGTTTTCCGACTAAATTGCTAATCCTATGACTGGCTGTGTATCTAGATTTCTCCTTACTCATATAGTCTGGTTCGGAATAGGAGCCAAATGAAGACTGAGAGTCTTGGTCAGTTTGTGTTAGTCACACAGTTAGAGGGTATTTCTGTTTAAAAGTGTTTACAGTACATGTGCATTTTAATATCTGATGTTGCATGGAGCAGAAGCCAGCAGAAGCCATTGGAAAACCTTCTGCCATCTTAAAAAAAAAAACAGATATGGGTCTGTACATTTCATTCAATGTGTTGATTTCATTAATCCACTGAGACTTGTTTTACTTTTATATAGTTAATCCAAACAACAAAGCTAAACACAATGTGGCAGTTCAGAGAAAATGGAGTAAAAACATTGAATTATTTATGGCAGAAAATGTAAGACTATTCTCCCTTCTTCTCTGTTGAGGATCCAGGCAAGGCGATGTGTCCGGGATCCAGGCGAAGCTAGGCGATGTAATCCCAAGCTGGCAGCAAGCTGCCCCAGAGCACTGGGTGCGCAGAGAGCGCAGAGCCGGCCTCCCTTCCCAGCACTCAATGTTCTTGCAGGTATTGTAGGGTGAGTAGTTTCCCAACTTCTAACTCGCAGAGCATGTCCTGCTCCTCCCCCCAGTGCTCAGGCACTGAAGGTACCCCAGTGCCTCGAGCCCTGCCTTTTAAGGTCCACCCCCTTGTTAGGCAATTAACTTCATTATTACCAAACAATTAGCACCTGAGTGTGATGACCAGGAGGGCTGCCCTGTCAATCAACAATCAGGTAGCCCTCTGGTCATCCTCTACACTTCTCCAATAAGGTTTGGCTCCAATGCAGAAAATTCCCTGAAATCCTGCATGACAACTAATGGTATTTCTATCAGAGTTTGAGTGATACTTGCAAAATTCTGTTTGTTGCTGATAAAAAGTACTAGGACATATGGACATAAGAGAGTAACAGCTTTATGAAGGCAGGGCACAAGCCTGGGTCAACAACGGAAGAGGAAGAATAGGGAGAAGAAAAGGGAGTAAGTGACTAAAAAGCAAAGATAAAAACAGCGGGTGAAATGTTTTGTTTCCCTGAGAAATTCTGAAAGATTTGACCCTTTGCAGCTCTATTGGTGCTGATGGGGATTGCTATGCATTCCACACAGTGAGGCCTTGGGATAAATAAAATTGCAACAGGAGCAAAATGTTTTCATTTCTCATGCATAAGCAGTAAAGAGATACTAATAATGATAAGGCTAGAATCTTGGGTAGTGTCTGCCTCCACACATGGGCCACTAGTAAAAGGTATATGTATTCTGAAGCTTGGATGATTTTGATACATCTACATAGTTGTGGGCTGCCTGACCTCTTACTCTTTCTACAGTAAAGATGTAACAATCTTTTTTTTTCCTCTTTTATATTTCAACATCTGATGGTTTTGCAAGAAAACAGAACTATGGATAGTGGTCAAATCCTGCATATTTTCTCCCTCTTTTCCAAGCCCCTTTGTTTGCTTTTTGCTATGCACTTATGGTGACGCATCCCATCTGGTTCTGCTGTATTGCATGATCCAAGATAATAGTGCCATTAGCAGTCAAGATGGGACACATCATAGCTTGTTCTCAGTGTGTATTTCCAAGGGCCTTAATCTTCTGCCTCAGAATTCCAGATAATTTTTAATTTATTTTTAAGTTATAAAGTGGTAAACATCCCAGGGAACTTTACATTGCCACATTAGGGCTGATTCTGCACCCAAGCAAGCTTGTTAAAAACTAATTCAGGGATCTTTGTACCACGACTGGGCTGAAGGTCAGGTGAGCAGCTCTGTCTTTTTTCCTGAACCACCCAGTCTCATCACAGCTAAGTTGATTATGTTTCAGCCTTGTCCCCTGTCCTGCCTGATAGCCTCCTTTGTCAGGGTGGGGCATTGTCAGGATCCATTTAGGACAGATTTTTGTTGCTGAGCTGTGGAAAAAACAGCTAGTGCAGAGGCAAAGGACAGAGTCTGTCATGAGAAAGCATTCTTTCCACGCCCTCTGTTTTTTGTGTCCCATATTTGAGTTTGAAACCATGGTCTTTTGAACTATGACTCACCAATTTTACTTTGTTGCTGATGGTCTGTGGCTGGTAAATTTTATGAGTTGAATCAGTCAAGCAGCTATATGCAAAGTAAAGCTAAGCCAATAGTATTTAATATCTACACAGAATAGAAACAGATAAGATAATGAGACTTTGCCATGTCCAAAAGCACATAAATTAGTCTGATATTACAGGCATAGCCATTGCATTCACGTATACAAAAAGCAGAAGTTCCTGCTTTTGTTTATATTGTTTCCCATGTAATTTATTTATTGCTGTGATTTGTTTGTTAGTCAGGTGGATGAATGTGCTGGGGCCCTGCAACAGATATCAGCCATCTCGTGGGACCTACAGAAATGACTGAACTCAGCGAGGGGCAAGAGCCCAGAGATTCAGTGTGGTCGCATAAAGCAGCAAGAGAAAAATATCCCATGCAGAGTCCTGTTGTGGATTATACTCTTCCATGGATGCCCTGATAATCTCATAATCCTTAACCTATGACTTGCCTCTGATCTCCTCTCACTCCAAATTATTTAGACTTCAAGTAAGAGGAAGTTTAAAGAAGAAGAACAATTATGAAAAGCCATTTCCATTAAGCTCCTAAAACATTTTCAGCTAGTTTAACAGAGCAGTTAATGAGAGCAGTAGAGGAGACCTTGGGACGGTAGCATAGATGTCTTTAATCTTTCTGCTCTATTTTTCTTATCTCCACCACATCTGCTGAAGCAAACAAGCAAACAAGATTTGTTTCCAGTATGCACTTAACACTTCACATGCTATAGTTGAAAAAGTGAAGTGCGTTTTTTTCCCACTCGTTTAACATTTTTAACTGATGTGATATATCTGACATGAAATATTCATATACACAAAGACAGACTTGTAAATGATAGGTTTAGTTGTTACTCAAAAGTAGATCAAGTAGATACACTCTACCACCTTTTTTTTTCCCATTAAAAAATGGATTATTCTATTACAGCCCTGCCATAAACCTGTTATACTACAGTGAGGAGATGGTTAGTATATCCTTTCTGGTTCTGCACTTTTTATGGATTTGAAAGATAAGTTCAAAGTAAAATAGCCTGAAGTGTAAAAGAGACTGGCATTGGTTAGATATTCTTTACAAATAGATGTAATTGTTGTGGTTTTTTTATTTTGTTACTGACAAATCTCTTTAAATATGCATTACTCTGCTTTCTGTATCTATTTTATACAACTCCTGGGTTAAATTGAACTTTTACGTAGCATTTTTCCTTATTGTTTTTAAAATGTGGCATTTAAAATATTTGCCATTTGCACAACAGTCTGCTTCATCATCCTTCCCCCAAAGTACTGCACTTTCTTTTGTTCTATTGGAGGTTCTTTGTAGCATAAAAGAGAAGAAAAATATACACATTCCAGAAAAAAAATAACAATAATAATAATTTATTTTTCATGAACACTGAAATGCTGCAATTAAGCAAGACCTGTAAAAATAAACCTTGTAAGAATATTTGAAAGAAGAAACATCACAAAGCAGGTTGTGGTTTTTTCAGTTTAGCGGAAATGGGGGAATGTATCTTGTCAGAGGAGAAGTACAGTTGGAATCCATGACCACACATAACTGAATGATTCCCTTTCTCCTTCCAGGCTATTTTCTATTTGAACTGCATATTTTTGGGGTGATATTTGTTTTTTTACTGTCTTTTCAGCTCACTGCTGTGATCTCAACCGGAGTCTCAAGGTGTTGCAGTAAGGTAATTTTCGACAGGTAAAATGACAAACGTCCATCGTTATCTCCAGGAATCTTTTTACAAGGCATCAACAGAGCTATTTGAAAACTGTTGCAACTGTTCATCTTTTGAAGGTAGATTTAGCCCTTCTTAACTGAGATTTTTGCAATATTTCATATGATGATTTGTGCACAGAACTGTACTATCATACTAATAATTGGAGTAGCATTTGCCATTTTACAAATCCAAAGTAATAAATGTCATCACCACTAAAACTGTAATTCACGTAATGGTGTCACATCTTTTTATAGTCACTAGTACCTTAGAACCATGATATAAAAATGCACTGTTGACTTTGCAGAAAAATATCATTAAGAGAGTGCTTTATCTCTTTTACTCCTTTGACCTCTCCCTCCCAGTCATAACTAGTTTACTGTAGCTGTATTCTTCCTCTCCTACAGCAAAAGTAATTAATCTGCTTTCAAGATTTGTAGAATCTCGTATTTCAAAAAGTATCTGGTTTTGTTTAAAACGGCCTTGTTGTCATTGTGTGATTGAAAAATTATCTTAAACACTTTATCAATGATCAAACAGACACAAACTGCACCTACCATTAGCTAAGTATTTGGCCTGGGCTGAGTCACCCCATTACATACTGGATTAGTGAGCTCAATATCGTCTCTGATCAGCACTGGAGCATGGAACCCACAGGTTTAATTAGACTGCAACACGTCTCTATGAACCGAGTTGGTGTTTAGCAATAGATAGGTATGGCAATGGCCTTGTTGTTTTGTTGCTGCGTTAAAGATTTGGCTTTTAAAAAGCACAATATAAATTAAGAGTAACTATGCTATGACAAACTAGAGGAAAAGGTTGATGCAGAGTTTATGAATTCTAATTTAAATTAGGAGCTTCCATGTGAGAATTCAAACTCCAATGTGAATGTAGCACCAGGTGCCTTCACTAATTTCTACTGTCATATTTGGCTGAAATTCAATGGGATGATGATACAGCTCTAATAAAGGAAAGTCATTAACCTGGGGAAATCTCATTCAAATGAAACTAAACGGGGCAATGCAATAGCTAAAGTTTGCCAGGGTAAGTTTTGTCTGAGTTCTTTTCAGGGAGCTGAAGCTCAGACCAGTGGAATTTCTCCCTGAGGCAGAAAAAAGAAATTAGATGTCATTTTGCAACGCTCTAACTAGAAGTGATTTCAAAGTAGGATTAGCTAAGGAGGAAGAAAAACGGCTGTGTAAAGAGGAAAGAGAGAGAAAAAGACAGAGAGATATTAAAAAATATTCAAAAAGGATCCAAAGAAAAACTACCACCCTAAATCACACACCGTTCAGCTGGAAGAGGCGGAAAGATTCTGACATATCAAAAAAAATGGGGGGAAGGAAACAAGGCATGTGTGTTTATTATTTTGTCTATTTTCGTATCCTTCCTGTGCTAACTGAAGTAGAGGATAACTGTATTTAGAAATCTATATACATCTTGGGCATCTGTTAACTTTCGTCTGTCCTGTATCACTGAAGAGTAACATGTAAATCCAGCATGCCGCAGGCTAGATTTTAGGAATTCAGTGTGTTTAAATCACTGCAGTATCTGGAAGCTTAGGACAGCCTAGGGGCCATTTAGCTCCATTTCTGTGAGGAGATACCAGATATCCATATTTTTTTCTAAGAAGTGTGTCAGAGGCACAAAGGATGGGACAAAGACTAGTAGATCAAGAGGAGGTGAAGCTCACACGTCTATCCTTGAGATCCTAATACAGAAACCGGTGTTCAGCTAGGGTTAGCCCCATCAGAGCTGAAACAATAACCAAGAATAATAGGAGAAATATATATTCATAGTAGTAGGCGAGCTTGCAAATTGCATTCTTCTTAAGCTCTTGGCCTCAGACCAGAACTTTTCATTTAAATGACATATTGAAATATCACTTCTCCCTCCCTCGATGCTGGTTAATTAACAAAAGCCTTATACTAGAGTGCAAAGAGTGAACAGTTGAAAGAAATAGACACATTTTTTTTTCTAAGCTAGTTCCTTCAAAAATGCATTCTGCTTCGTCAGAATTAGCTCTGAATTTGGGAAATTTTATGCAAAAGCCTTATTGAGCTTGCCTGTTTCCATCTCCTACAGAGATTTTTGCTACTCGTCAGTGACCCAATTTCCTCATAATTTACACCTCGGCAATCTGAGCTGGTTTAAAATCTTGTAATGCAGATATTGACACCAAACAGGACTCATCCATGGAGAAAGGGAATGTGGAGCTAGTAATTTGCTGAGGGCACAGCTCGAGTGCGGGCTTGTCCGGCAGCAGAGCAGGGAATCGTCATAAAACAAGGCGAATTTCAGGAGTTTTGAGAGCCAGAAGAGTCGAGCAGAGCTGAGGGGGAATGGAAACAGGTCCCTGCCCAGCGAGGCAGGCGAAACCCCCCTCGGCCTCCATCCCCTTCCCGGCTGCCCTTGGAGAACAGGAATGGGGCTCTGGAAATGGAGGGGCAAACAGACCAAAATGGAGACGAGGGTCCATCAGAGGAGTCACCCAAGGGAAGTCAGCGTCTCCCATGAGTTAGGACCAGCT
>VZRW01008220.1:0-64875 GCA_013398125.1 Aegotheles bennettii | reverse complement strand
ACCGGCTTGGAGCCGCGTGCGGTGTCCCCGCGGGCCGGTGCGGTCCCTGCCCGTCCGCCAGCCCCGCGGGGGGAGGGCAGCGGAGTTCTTGTCGCTGCTCCCCTGCAGACTTTCTTCCAAATAACCCGGCCGTGCCCTAGCCTGGCCGCAGCCCCCCCCGGGCTGTGCCGGGCTCTGCTCTCCCTGGCTCGGTCTCCTCCCAGCCGATCCCCAGCGGGCCGGGTTTCCCCCGGACAGCGGAGGCAGCAGCAACAGCACCGCGAAGCTCCCTGCCAGGGGCCGCGGACCACCGGCTCCGGGAGATCCCTTCCCCCCTGTGCTGCTTGTAGAGTTGCACAGAGATGTGCACTGAGGAAGAAGTGCAAAAGTAAAATAAACCATTGAGTAAAAATTATTCTCAGTCTGTGCCAGGGAAATGCACTGTTCTGCTGTGGAGTTCATTGTGTGGCGTTTGGCACAGGTGAGGCATGTGAAAACTCCTTAAGTTCTCAGGTGACCTCCCTGGAAGACAATTTCCTCAACCCTGATTTAAAGATGAGAACGACAGAGAGAAGCAAAGTAGCACTGAAGTCTGAGTGATGAAACTTGAAAGCAGAGTAACAGCCAAACCATACAAAGTCGGCTGATGGCTTTGCTTTCTGATGGCCCTGTTAACCTTCAGGTGTTACAGTGTGCAGTTTTTAGGCAGCTTTCTTCTCTGTGGCAGGTGCTCTGCTTCTGCTTTAGGAAGGTAGGTGCCCAGTGGTACCCCTGGGAACCAGAATGTCGATGGGATCTCTGGAGTCAGTGAGCAGGGAGTGCTGGGGAGAGGGAGACCTGTGCCTTTGTTTGAGCCCCAGCCCCTCCCCTGTGTCTGGTTAATGTGTTAACTCCTGCTACAGTTAGGTGAGAAAATCAGATTTGTCTTCCCTGGACAAGGGGAGCTGTGATTCTCTTCTGCTGAGCAGCACTGTGGCTGAATGGCCTGGGAAAGGATGACAGGCATTCCTGTTTTTCCTGTGCTTGATCTCTTCCTGCCTTGAATCTAGACTTTTTTTTTTTCATTTAACAGTAATCCTGACACGCATCTCCATTTACTCTGTAACAAAATACTGACTTAACAAAATACCAATTTTCTACGAGTGTTTTTCTCTCTTTGGCTTTTGCCTCTTTTATTTTTTGCCTGCTATCTGCTCTGCCTGTTGGCATTCACACATGGTGTGTGCCTAGGGCAGAGCCTGCCTGTCAGGCGAGCTCCAAAGGTGAGCTCTTGGAGGGGTGCGTGCTGCTATCCTGGTGGGTTTAAGAGGTGCTGAGTTGGTCTTGGTGAGATCTAAGTCTCTGTGCAGTGGGAGGTTGGAGGGCAGAGGGACAGCAGTGTCAAGGCAGCACATGGCAGTTGTCTGTGCTCTGGGCATTGTTGGCCTTAGCTGACTTGAGAATTACTCATAAACCTCTTTGGTCCATGTTCCAGGGAAGGTGACTGCAGCAAGGTGGCTTTTTGACAGCAGTTGTCACTCCAGAGAGCAGATGTGTCAGTGTTATTGTAGTAGGGGTCAGGTTAGAGATTACTTGATTTCTGTGAAATACTTACATAGTACATCTGATATCTCAGAACTTTATGGTGTAGACCTTTCATGTTGATGCTTCTCTGGCTTAGGCTCTGTTAGGTCTTCATTCTTCCTTTGGCATCTCCCTGCTGATGGTCTCTGCATCTGCTATGTTAAGAACAGTTGCTTCCGTTGAATTTTCAGCTCAGGCTCTGCTTTTTTGGTCTGATAAAACCCAAGAAGCATCCATTTTTGGGACAGCTTGTCTCCGTGCTTGAAATCCTTTTGCATTGTAGGCAAACACGTTATTTTAAGTATGAAGCTGCTGAGCAGAAAGGGCTAAATGTTCCCATTTGCCCCCAGTATTGCCCTCACTCAGCACACACTTTCTGAGGAGCTGCTTCGTACACCCAGGTTGGTTCTCTGGCCTCTCCCCTCCACAGACTCCAAAATCCCCACCTCTGCTTTAGGCTCTGAGCTCCTGCATAGTCCTTCAAAGTAATTGCAGAATGTGGGTCTGTTAGTTAGTTAGGTAATTCTCACTGTCTAACTTTACTGATCTAAGAGATTAAATATTTTGCCTGCAGCTGTTCGTATTAAGTCTTTGGTGACTGGAAGTAGAACTTAAATATCTTTATTTTTGGAGTTTTATGGGCTCATTAGTAAGTTCTTTCATGCTCACCAACTTCTACAGTGTTTGTGAACTGAGGATCTTTTGTCTTAAATACTGAAACGTCCATTTTCAGTGGTTTATATGGTGATAGTTACTAAAATTACTAAGCTGAAATGGATCTGGAGGGAATATATTGAAACCCAGATTATTTATCACACTAAGGAATAATGGAATTATGCTCAGTTTCAAAGTAGATGGTAAATATTTTAACTTTACATCTCTCAGTAGTTCTGCTAGTGCTAATGCTGACATTTTTCTTTCAAAATCTGTGTGAGAATCTGGGGATGTTTTGGTTTTGTTTTTTGTTTGTTTTTTTTTTTTTGTGCAGCCTCCAGGCACATGAACATGACCCCTTTCCAAACTTGAGTGTGTTGGGAAACTGCTTGGGAACTTCAGAGTTTTATTTATTCTTCTTCCTACTCCTCCTCTTCATTCTGTTGCCTGTCATTCTAAGAGTCCTTAGTGGTTTGAATGTCAATAAGACACACATTTATGTGAAATACGAATATTCAGCTGCGTGAGACCTAGGAAATGCTATCTGGGCCAGTGAGAGTGGCGTTTTGAAGCTGAAATGGAAAAGAGTTGCAAGACAGAAGTGAAAATCAGGGTATGCTCTTTGTGTGGTGTGACAGTTGCTTTTTTTTTCCCTCAATTTGCTGTTTAATTTGTAATAAATGCAGCCTCTTCTGAGGGACTGAGTCCTGTTTCTATGAAGCATTGGGTGCCCTTTGTCTAAAGCAAGTTGCAGAGCTGTCAAAATGCTGAATCTCTGAACAGAACATCAGGACGAACACGACTGTGTGGGGAGGCTTACCAGCCTCTTATAACTTCCTATAACTGGGCATAAACTGCACAGAGGATGGGTTTAGCTATACCTAAATCCTAACAGGTGGCAGCAGTTGCCAATTCAAAGAGCAGTTGAAGTGGAGTCTTAAACAAAGAATAACTTCTAGTTCTTGCAAATAAAAACTACTTACTGCTAAAGGTAGGGGGTGAATAGATCTGTACCTTAGGAAACCCCACCTCACACCAGTTCCACAGCTGAAGCCATTGCTTGGTTCAGTATTCCTTGTATGTTGGTAAGAATAATAGAAGATTTCTTTTATGGCAAGACCAAAGGAAGTCTTGAATATGAATACAATACAGATTTGGTCATGAAATTTGTGCATGAAGGTCAGGCAGCAGGCTGGGTGTGCGTGGCACCAGAGGTTTTGGTTACCAGGTCCTGCTGTTAAGCTTCTCTTAAACACAGCATTGGATCAATCCTGTGTCTGCTACGAATGCTGCTTCTCTGAGAAGTGTGGAAGGGTCACCCAAAGGTTTCAGCGTGGCAGGGAGGTGCTCGAAGGCAGGTGCTTGTGTCCTCATGTTGCCTTACCCCAGTGCAATGAGGTTTTTCCAAAATGCAGCAGGATTTGGGAAACCTTGTCCTCTCTGTCTTCTAGATGAGAGAGCTCCTACATAAGTGCTGCCCACAATTTGCTTGTGCTGTGCAACACCTTTGTGCTCCTGAGAGCCCTGTTCTGGGATGAGGGCAGCCACAGTAAGTGCGCCTGTAGTTATCAGCACGCTGATAAGCTCCTGCCATGGGCTGGTGACTGCCAGTCCTTCAGCAGGAGGGTGGCAATGGAAAGTACATGCTGCTTTATCAGCTGAAATCAGTTTATTTAAACCAACCTCCTCATGGTGTTGTGTGCTTCTGTGACGGACTCTGTGTCAAATGGGAGGGGTGGCTGGGGACAGGGGGAAGGGGCACAGCGCTCTGGGGCAGAGGCAGCACTGTGGGCCTGAGAGGGGAAGGAGAAGTCTTGCAGAGTGGGTGATACTTCACTGCTGTCCCTCCTTCTTTCACTCCAAACACAAGCTGGAGACTAGGGCAGTGCTCAAATGGGGCAGAAGGGGGAGGATGAAGAGGCCCAGTGGGTATAGGGCATGAAGAAAGGGGAAGAGATAGCAGTAGGGAAAATCATGATGAAGTTAAGCAGTGGCTGAAGCCATCGCTAAGGATAATGGGTCATGTTTGTTTGGGTTTTTTGTTTGGGGTTTTTGTTGGTTTTTTTTTCTTGTTGTGCCTTCTCTGTGTCCCAAGAGCTAGTCTCTTGGAGTTGTTGTTTTCCTCTAAGCTGAAGGGTTTTGACTGCAGTGGTGCATGCATTCCCCCTGCCATGGCCCCCAGAGGAGAGAAAATGCCTCAAGGATGGAGAGGATATGCTTCCTGCAGGCTGTGTCTGCTCTGATTAACTTGCTATCAGATGAGCACACGTGATTGCTGCCTCAAACCAGGAAGAACGTAGTTTGGAAAGCCAAGATCTTGCTGCCTCATTTTCCCTCCTCCCTTGAAGGGGATCAGCAGGCATTTTATGTAGGTTTTGGGTGTAAATAAACCCCACTCAGGGAGTCCTGTTTAGATGGTGGCTTGTCCCTAGCAAGGTGTATTTCCAGGCCTGGCTTCTTGTTTGGTTTTGGGCTAAGGAATGTCCAAGGGAGACAGTCAGAACACGGCCTGTGAAACTGATTGGCTTCTCAGCTGTGCCAGCCAAGTGCAGTTGGTCAATGATCCTTAGGATGCCATTTGTGACACCCTGAGCTGGTTGAAGCTGTGGCTGTTGAACACACCTTGCTGTTCTCTCTGTTTTCCTTAGTTTATTGTTCACATGGTCAGCTGGCTCAGATAACTGATACAAGAGTGCTGGCTGGTGTTGGTGGGAGAGGAGGAGAGAGGGAGGTAGCACAGTCCCTATTCTGATGGCTTTGGCTGGCACGGTACCACTTGCTTAGCAGCAGTTTTAATGTTGCTGTGAGTGGGTACAAAAGCCAGAAGGGGGTGATCCTGCCAGCCCTCCCGACTCACTGCTCCTTTGTGTTGGCACAATGTTCATCTCACCCGAGTTAGATCAGACCTTGAACCTGCTAAAAACTGTCTCAGCAGACAAAATGCTTGTGCTGGCCTAGCTCTCTGAATGTTTTGATGTGTAAATCAAAACTGGCAGTGCACAGCAGATCTCCTTGGGCTGCCCGGTGAGGCTGGGTGGCAGTCCTGTGACTGGCTGCTGCCCTTGTCACATGCTGTGCCTCCCAGCTGCCCGGGACTGTGGGCTCTGGCCAGGCTCCCGAGCTTGCTTGGGTGCAGCAGGTAGGTGTTGGGTATGTGCTGGGTATGTGCTGATGGTGCAGCACGAGCTGCTGCCCTGGGGGCAGGGGACATGCCCTGTGGTGCCTCTGGGCACAGTCGCTGAGAGTTCAACCTTTGCTGCTTCTGATCTGCCTCTCTTGCTGGTGGTTTCACAGCAATGCCAAAAAAACTCCCCAGACCTGGTTAGATTGCTGTCAGCTTGGCTCCCTGTGCTGGTGACATCTCCAGTAAGGGAAAATGCACTACTGCAGTTGTGGAAAAGAGAACTTTGTGCATCTGTCTAGTTCTGAGAGCCATCTGGGACATTTTCTAGTGGCTTTTCTATCCTGAATCTTTGGGACAAATCTAGATTAGGGAGTCACTGTGTGTATATGACTTTACAAGGGTTTGAAATGCATTAGGTCATACCTAATTAAGTGTCTCAAGTGGGCTGCTAGTCCCTAACAAACTTATTGTAATCTTTTTTTAAAAAAAGCTCACAGCTACATTTAAAAAAATGTACTAAGGTTGAAAAACAGATCTTGGAATCTCTTCTAGGTCTTCAAATGTATGACATGGATGTGTGCATCTTGAATTTTCAGGGGTCTGTATCATGGCCTCAGTTTTGGTAACTTGTGTCACAGACATTTCTACTAATTATGTCCTTTTTCCTTCCTTGTCCCCTAGGTGTTGTTTGGGTTGTAGCATAGAGGCACTATGTACTCAGAGTGGAGATCCTTGCATCTTGTCATTCAAAATGATCAGGGTAATACCAGTGTACTTCACAGCTATCCTGAAAACGTGGGAAGAGAAGTGGCAAATGCAGTGGTGCGTCCCCTTGGACAAGCTTTAATTACATCATCTGTTGGAAGTGAGAGTTTACTGAAAACAGACAAAGAAGTAAGTGCATTTCCTTACAGATCGTAGCTTCCTTTGTGCTGGAGTGGCAGCTTAATGATTTTCTATAGCTTCTTTAATTTGTGTCTCTTTAATAGTCCAAGTTGTATCAAGTGTGCTATGTTTTTAGGTTAGTAATCTACATAAGGCTTCTATTAACAGCTAGCTCATAACATCAGTGTACTTCATGACCTAGTAGTAAGCGTTTATCTGAGCTACTGTACCAGGAAGTTCAGACTAAAGTAAAAAAGGGCAAAAAACCCCCCAGCTAAGGATTTTAGCATTTAATACGTAAAGCCTTTCTAAGTACCTTAGTTTTTAAAGCAACAATATGTGACTCTTTAAAAAAGTCTTCGTATAGTACAAATATTTACTAGAATTTGAAAATCTCCCATTACATCAGCCCTTGTGTGTTCTGAAGAGTTCTCTCTACAGATTAGACTAATGAGATTCAGGATTTAGAGTGATTTGCCATTTATTCATAATCTTTGTAATATCGTGATATACAAATTATTGATTTGGTGTATTCATACATTATATGTTAAATAGAGTTGCCCAAACCGCATAATGACTGTTACTGAGTTTTAACCAATGTGCACTGACCATTGTTTCCTGCTAACATTTATTTTTAATCACTTCTGCTTTGTGTCTGGTTAGGTAAAATGGACTATGGAGGTGGTTTGTTACGGACTGACCCTCCCTCTGGATGGCGATACTGTGAAATACTGTGTCGATGTATATACAGATTGGATTATGGCTCTTGTGTTGCCTAAGGATTCCATTCCTTTACCAGTTATTAAGGAACCAAATCTTTATGTTCAAAGCATTCTCAAACATCTCCAAAATCTCTTTGTACCGAGGTGAGTGTTAGGGCTGGGACACTCGGGAGGCTCAGGATTTGGAAGCTGTAGCCAGCAGGTAACCTGTCAAAGAGGCCTGATGAGCCAGGGAGGCTCTTAATTAAAATAGGACTGCTGTTGTTGCAAAGTTAGGAGGAGGGTGTCTCTCTGAGCCTGCTTTGTAATTTTCAGTAGCACATTGAGTTGTTGCTGCTGTGTTTAGATAATTAGAATTACAGATCATTCATAGACTTGGATGTTTACTGTTCTGAGAACTTCAAGAAGCATCTCTATTAGATGGCTGGAGGGCGGGGGCAAGGTTAAACAGCATCACTGTGTGACCATGTGCTTTGTATTGTGTAAAAATGAGAGAACTAAGAGCGCATCGTGGCAATCCCGTGCTTTGTTGACTCGAGACTTGACTGCATTTCTGATGTGCTGGAGGATCTTGCAGTAAGTGGCTGCTTTGTGGCTGCGTCTCGCTGGCTGTTAAATGGGCATAATTATGCTGGTAGTTTCAAAAGAATCCTGCAGAGAAGTGCTTGCTATCTGACAACAATGTGTTACGCGAGATGTCCTTGGATGATAATGTCGATATATGCATGCTTCTAGGTCTTGGACAGAGTTGTATTGTCAGAGCACTCAAACACCATACTTGATTTATAGTTTATGACCAGCTTACCTGCTGCTGTTAAGCACGTGTTGGGTAGGTAAGAGGAGATTATTTAATGGTGCCCTGTGAATCACTACTTAAATATCAGCTATCTGAAATTACTTCAGATCGGTGTTTACTCTATGTCTTAAGTACTGGATCATCTGCTTTTATAAGTATTAATAATGTATCACTCACTGCAAGTGGCCTTCAAAGTGCTCTGCTGCGCTTGGATCGCTTGGCTTTACCTGAAGGCTTTTTTAGTAAAGGGCTTTGAATAATAACTCGTACAAATTCAGATGAGGAGTTTGTTGCTATTTCTTGGTGGCTTCAGAGTCTACCACCTAACTGTCATTGTCATTGCTCTTGTAGTGACAAAGGCATTTTAATTCCCACTAAAGGATGGTTGGGGCAGCAGCACAAACCTGAGGAAAGTATGCTTCTGGATTAGACTTCTGCAGGAGCCCGTCTAAGCTTGAATACATGCAGAATAGAGTCTGCTGTCTGGGAAACTTTATTCCATTAGCACAGCAGAGAATGGATTCTTCACTAGTCCATTAAATAGTTCTTGCTATGATCCCTTGACTGCTTTCACACCAGGGCCCTGGTAGCAGGTGGTTCCTGTTTCTTGTGTGCTGTTGACACAAGCTGCCATCCCACCCTCTCTCCCAACTTTGTTGATGGAGCTTGATGCAGGGTGGTAGACTGCACGTGATGGCAGTTGACTCAAATAATTAACATCCAGAGTCAGGGAGGGCTGGAAAATCATTATTTTAAACACCTCTCCTGCCCCCTCCCCCCTGCCCAGGGTATAACTATTCTATTGTTTTTCTCTCAAAGCCCTCCCAGGTCTATCTGAAACACCATTTTTCATGGCGGTTGCTGTCAACACTTGACGTTCAAGTCCCTGCTCTGTTTTCAAGAAAAAGAACTTAAAGTTCAAGTTCTGTCCTCTGGGGAGCTGTGTTCAGAATTCATTCTAGCAACAGGAAGACATTCTATAATGGAAATTAAATGCAGAACTGAGCTGTGCACATCCTGCTTGAGTCAAAGCAAAGGCTCGTATCATGGGTGTGTGGAAGGGAAGAGGAGAATAATCTCTGCTTTTAACCAGTTTATGCAGGCTGGTGCTGATGGGCTCCTGTAGAATGCTTACTCAGGAGCTCTTGTAGAGACCTGCATTGAACTATCTGCTAGAAAAGTCTCTTGTTCTTGTGTTGAAAATACTAGGCTTTTATTTATAAGCCTGTGTCCTTTGGATGATTGTGGTTAAAATAGCTTTCTCCTTCATCCTGCTTTCTTGGAAACGATGTAGCTGTTAGTTTGGCTGCTTTAAAAGTGGTGACCCAGAGTTGTGGTGAGGGTTTCAGACCCTGAGGAGGATGGATAGTTGAGGTGTGAAATGCAACAGCCTTAAGTTCAAATTAAATAGTGTCCCAGAAACACGTCTACACCAAATACAAAGCAGGTGTGTATAAATCATTCTATCTTGAATGCCCAAGTGAATCAAATGTTTACATGTGAAGTCCTTGAAACAGGGTGGTGCTGAAAAATAAGAACAGTGAAAGATGAGTGAATGACGTTACCTTTCCTCTGTCTGACTGACTGGGGAGAGGGTGCTTGAATCCTTCCCTCCAGCACTGACCTTCTGTCCACCCTGATGAAATGAACACTTCTTTATGTATTTGAGCAGTCTCCAGACTTTCCATATCTATCACCCTACGATATTCAGAAAGCCTTGCAGGTTACTTAGGCAGCAGTGGTACTTACTGCTGTCAGATAAAGTTTTAGTGCTGCAAACTCCTGTTGGAAGCACAGGAAGCAAATATGAGAACTCTCTCCTGCTACCTTCCCTCCTTAGGAGACTGAGGTGTAGATACTAGGGACTTCTGAGCACCACTAAAATGTCCGGAATTGCTTGAGACCGTAGAACATATGACTGTCCAGGTGTAACAGACTTCTGTAATAACTTCTGCTTCTTGTATGAAATAATGAGAACAATTCTTGGTGTGAAGGAGTGTGGGAATGAAAAGGACAGGTTCTGTAGAAAACAAGACATGAGTCTACATGCTGCAATCAAAGTTTGCCATTCAGTTGACTTTGTGGACAAGAGGAACTGATAGATGGGTGGGGACTTCAGAGTTGCCTTTGCCAGGTTAGCTCAGAAGTATCCTATTAGCCTTCTTGCATCTGGAGCTCTTATGTGTAAGCCCCCTAAACCATTAGGAAAACAAGTCTTGAAACAGGTTTTGAAATTTCAAGCCTACCAAGATTAAGGCTATCTTGTTTAAAGTGTCTGCTCTGTTGTTGCTCAAGGACATAGTGCTATAACCATGGTTGGGCTTACTTGTCTGTCCCAGACTTTGTTCTATGAAGACCGTTAGGATCAAGCACCAGCATCAAGCAACCCACTCAAGTCCTGAGATGGGACTAGTAGTCTACAATCTTGCATTAGACACTATCTCATCTTTGTAATCTTGTTTCCAGTACTGTAATATAACTCTTATTCTGTCAAGATAAGAGTTGATAAAACATGTCTGTCAGTGTGAGCTACTATTCCCTAAGAAAAGCAGGTCTTATCTCGTGGATCAGCATGTTCTTGAGGTGCTTGCCATGCAACATGACTTGTGGGTTATACCACATTGAAAATGTTTGGTAGGAATCTGGTAATACTGCTTGGCAGTCCAGCGGTAGCTAATATTTCTACAATTTTTTGTCATCCCTTCAGTAAGCGGTAGGAGGGATAAGGAGCAGTTTACAAGTTGAAATACAAGTGTATATTGCATGCTCTGGTTTGTAATCTCCTCTTTCACCCTCTAAACTTTTAGGCTTCTTCAGCTTTGTTTACCAGTGACCTCAGATGCTGTCCAGAACATCTCATATTACTACATTGTACCCCTTCTGCCTTGTCCAGACTAACTAATGGGAAGAGAGTGTGCTGCTTTGTGCTGCTCCTGCAGCACTTCATGTTGAGTGACTCAGCAGTGACAGTATGGAACCGGTTGTTACTATAGGGGAAACCTTGATAATATCAACTTGTTCCCTGTCTTCCTTACCTATTTCCTCTTCCTTTAGCTCATTTTCCTATTTAAGGACCCTCTCCTGGATTACTTTTTTTCTAAATCCAAGGAATTGGAAGTAAGAGTAGGATCTATGTTTGAAAGCAACAGGAGAAATAGGAAGAATTTAAACTAGTTTGCTAACAATATTTTCTTCTAATCTTTGCTATTTTCCATCTGAATTATGTATGTAATAATTACTGATGTCTCAACTACATCTCATTGTTTGGTCCAAGATAAATCCCTTTGGGTTAACAGGTTGTGCTTGCTCCAGTTGGTGTTCACTCTGTGGCATTGAGTTCTGTGTCATGTGGAGAAGAACATTATGGTACATCTTGTGCTCATTAAGGCAGTGTTAGGATGCTTAGGGACAGAGTTATGGTGCATAGAAGCATATTAGCTCATGTACTTGGCTCTTGTTCAATAATATTGATGTTTCCTCTTATAATTGCTCGGAGTTCAGATTATTGTATGCATCTCTTCGTAGTTCTTGTTTAGAGACTCAAGTGTTGTTTTCTTCTCTTGCAGGCCAGACCCAGGATCTAGTCAGATTAGGTTGTGCTTGCAGGTTTTGAAAGCTGTCCAGAAACTGGCTCGTGAATCAACAATTATGGCAAGAGAAACCTGGGAGGTTTTGTTACTGTTCCTTCTTCAGATCAATGACACTCTTCTAGCAGCTCCAACTGTGCAAGGTTCATGTTCAACTTCCATTTACTTCAATTACTGGAAGAACCTTTGGCTCTGCTTGATGTCAAGCTACCAGGGGCATGGGGGGGCAACCTGTTAAAAGCTCTTAGTAGCCACTTAGTAGCCACAAGCAATAGCTTACTCCTAATTCTGCTACACTCTTCTGAAACAAAGCATTGTCAGAAAAGACTGCATGATTTGGAGCTGAGTTCTAAACATATTTTTTCTGAACAGTGACTCTGTATGGGGACAGTTCATGGTGAAGGGTTTCAGATAACGTGTTCTCTATATCACTGAAACTGCTCTGAGTCTTGCTGTTTGGTCTGCCTGCTGGAAAATAATATTGTCAGTTTATACCTATTTTTAACAAAATACATCAATATAGATAGTGTGATAGAGCACAGAATTCACAGCACAGTGAATTCCCAGTGTCCCTTAGTGACAGATGGATATGGATGGGCTTTATAGATGTTTGTTCTTGTAAAAAGGCTAATTGGCTGTAGGAAGCAATCAGGAATCACTCTTAAATGATAAATTATGAGAGAAATTAACTTAAGAATCTTCATGTACTGAAATGGGAACCTCCTTGGGGAGATATTTCCAGTTATTCAGATTGAATACTCACTGAAGGCATGCTTTGTTTCTTTTATAAGGTGGCATTGCTGAGAATCTGGCTGAAAAATTAATTGGTGTGCTGTTTGAGGTGTGGTTACTAGCTTGCACACGGTGCTTTCCAACACCACCTTACTGGAAAACTGCCAAAGAGATGGTGGCCAACTGGCGACATCACCCTGCAGTAGTTGAGCAGTGGAGCAAGGTCATCTGTGCCCTTACTTCCAGGTAAGAAATCCTGTGGAAACAAACATGTATGTGGGGGTGATCATGGTTATACCTGGTTTTCTCTGGAGTTGCTTGTTTGTGGAATGCACAAATAGCCAAAAATGAATGAGTAAAACGAAGTGGGAGATCTTGCTGGTGTCCTTGGCTTCCACTGTTTGTATGTGTCTTCATTCTGCGAGCGAGGAGCTGAATTGGAGCGTCTCTGTTGTGTAATCTCAACATCTGATATTTAGCACTTTACAGTGTGTATATCCATCACTGTTACTCTTCATCATGTCCTGTGAAGAGTGAGTCATGGCTATTAGTGTAGCATTATAGTCTGTATGTTTAATGGCAGTCACCACCAACATTATTAGGTGCTTGTTACTACTGCATGTTGCTGCATTTGAGGTGACTCTTGGACCCTGCCTCTCCTGCCCTGTGGAGCTGAAGCCGTGCTATAGCTGCCTGGTGGTTGTGCCCTGGCAGTAGGGATAGAATGGTCCAGAGGAAGGCTGCAGGCTCTTCTCAGAGCAGTGGCACTCTCCTCCAGAGAGTATCAGAGGAGAGCTGTACAAGTCTGCTGGGCATGGGAACAGTGAGGGTCTGTGGGCTGTGGAAGAGGTTAGGCTGTAGAAGAAGGCCTTGAACAGTGAGGTGAGTCTCAGTACCCTTGATAGTGGGGTCTTTATGGTATGAAGTCCTTGTAGGACAAAGCTCAGCCTCTTGGAGGAAAGAACTGGATTAACTGGTGAGGAGCAGGGGTCTTAGACTCTTCCTCCCAGCTCTCCTGAGATGGCCATAGCTGTTTCTAAGAAAATTCAAGGATGCATTAAAAATACCACACACTGAAAAATTCAGTAGTATGCTTTTCTGCAAGGGTTTATTTTAACTCTGAGAAGTTTTGCTTTTGAATTACCTGTCAAAACTCCAAGTGTGGATAGGTTATTTTTTTACTTTTATTTTTTCCAAGTTATGCAGCTACTTGTTAAACTTGTGGGAAACAAAGCTGCAGTACAAGTTCTGTGTATTTCCCACGCTATTTCTTTAGCTATTTTTAGTTCATTAGATGCAGCGTTGCATAACAGAAGATATTTTATGATTCACTGATCCGAAAAGAACAGCTCTGTCTGGAAACATGCGTTGGTGTTCTGCTCTGTGCACTATGCCCACACTTTATCTTCCTCTGTTGACTAACAGTATTAGTCTGGTGGTGCACAGTAACCTGCAGGTTTCCTGCAATGTTTTGGTCTGCTGTTCAGTAATGTTGATTTATGCCTAATACATAGAAAGCTGAACTCCTTTGGGGCTGACTTTAAGTTCAGTGGTATTTTAAGCTGATCTTTTAATACTTCAGTGAAGCTCCAGCTTCAAACAATTAGTGCTGTTTTAGTAAAACGGTTTTTTGTATTGGGTTATTAGCAATAAGCTGAGAGTGATCATCTCAAACCCATATGGAAAAGCAGATTTGGAAATGTGTACACACACGCAGTGCTAATCTGTATCCATGGCTCTGACTCCATAGCAGGATGAAATTAGGGCCTCACTGGTGTTGCCATACCAATAGATACATCTTTCACCCATCTAGGGAGCTCTAAACCTATTTTAACTGTCTTGGATGTGTGGATTGCAATTTATTTCTGTTTTCAGTCATTCTTAAAACTGTCCCAAATTTCAGTTGAGATTCAGCCATGCTCCTTGAGAAGCTTGCAGCTCGTAAGGAGGGAACTGAAGTGGTGCAGTGTGCTCCAGAGTGGAGGCGTGGGGCATGGCTGTGCCTGGCATGTGCCCAGACTTTCCTGGGTTTGTCAGAGCTGGGTAATTCCTCAGCAAAACCCTGCTGTGGGGTGATGCCTCAGGGGCATTGACTGTAAATAGGTGCTGGGAGATCAGCGTGGCATACTGGAAGGCAGGTACTGCCTGGTGCAGGTGTGTGTGTTTCTGACTTGGAGCTCAGGAAGGCCTCATGTCCTCGAGGTCTCCTGCTTTTCTATCCACACTGGTTACTGTGGTAGCCTGTGATTCCAAACACACTTCACCTCTATTTTGCATTCTCTGGCTGCAAGTTGCTGGAGTGCCCAGTGCTGGGGGAGGTGGAAGATGTAATTCAGCCTGTTTAACTATTGGTTTAGGAGTCAGCTGTAGACTTCTGCTACTCCCATTTCTCCTAGGTGTAAGGACCTTTCTTGTCCATTACAAGTGACTCTTAGCTAGGAAATAAGGGCATAATAACTGAAGCAAGAAGTGGTGTTAAAAGTGAGTGTAGCCTAGGGAAAGACAAACTGATTTGGGGCATGCTAGGGTATTGAGGAGGTGCAACTCCATCTCTTCCATCCTTTTAGAGAACAGCAAGATGTTCATCAGGGAAACTGATCTAATAAATTTGCAAAGCTGGGGATGACGCAGGGGTCAAATCAGATAGCAGTGGCTCAGGGAAGCTTATTGGTGACTTGTCAGGTAGTCACAGCACTTCTAGAGAAAGATCTCCATTTGTCTAAGCCTCATGATATTGCCTTGCTGTGAAGCCCTCTGTGAGTTTGCTGTTCACTCTTCTGCAACTCCAGCTTCTCCAGAACATAGTGTATCTATTCTGAAGAGCTTGCTACTCTGTGCATTACAAATCCTGTACTGCTTGTAGGATGGCGTTGAGTATTGCTCAGTGCGCTGGTGTAGATTGTAAGGCATCAGTAACCTGAAGTTTAGACCCATAACCTAATGTGACTTGCTGGTGTCATTGGACACTTTAGCCTAAAGAGCCTTGAGGATAAGGCCTTAAATGCCACTTCTTTTTTTTCCTCCCCCTTCTCCCTTATGTAACATCCTGTTGGTTCTGTAGGTGCCTCCCTTAGTTGCTGCCCCCCAGGTAAACAGATGGGAGAGCTGCTGTGGGGTGCTGTGCCTTAACAGCTCTTTGACTTGGTTGGACCTTTGGGCAGGTTCCAAGGCTTGTACCCTTCAAAGCTTTGAGGGCTAAATGATTGTATAAAATAAGGACCCCTAGGAAAACTTGGGATGTTTTGTTGCTTGTGGGCTCACCTGTGGACTACTGATACCTTTGGGGCTCAAGTGGCTCAAATTTTTGAGGAATATTAACTGAATGACAGATCTGTCAAACTTGCTTTCTAGATTGCTGCGTTTTACCTATGGACCTTCATTTCCTCCATTTAAAATCCCTGATGAAGATGCTGGTCTGATTCCTCCTGAAATGGATAATGAGTGCGTTGCACAAACTTGGTTTCGCTTTTTACATATGCTGAGGTATTGTAATTACAGCCATCCATGGTTCATATTCTTGCATAATTTCTATAAATTTGCATGACAAATGGGAAATTTCCTTGGAGATTGCCAAGATTAAGCACCTAAATATAATGAAGTGCAAGAGACGTGTGGTGCCAGTGCCCTGCAGCAGCCCAGGGCAAGGCTGTGAGTGAGCTGTTCAACTTCGAACTATTTGACTCTTTCAGAATGTACTGGTTCATTTAATTACTGTGTCTTTAGCTATTTGGCATTTTGAAGAATCTGAAAAACAAGTCTTCAATACAATTTTGTCTCTCTGAGATAGCAAACAGGAAAAGCAGAACAATAGCTCTGATGTGTGTATACGGCTCCCATTTATTCTCCAGGGTGTTAAATTTAACTACAAAGAGTATTTTTAAAATGGGTGTATCTGTTTCTGTTAAGAAAGCTGTACAGTTAATTTTAACATCCATGTTACTCCTCCTTAAATACACAACAGAACCAAGTGGCACTCTTGGTTTTAAAGATTCTTGGGAATGTCATAGTGTTAATGTTCTGAAGGGCCAGAACACTTTTTTATATAAACATTATTAACTAATTAAAGGTAGATAAATGTTACACTGTTCAAAATGTACCTCTTACCTATTTTCTTAAAAATATGTTCTTTTTCTTCATTTGTAGTAGTAATGTCACAAGTACTTTTCAAATCTTGGAATTGCTGTTAGAGGGTTTGCATCAGTCAGGAAAAATTGCTCACACTCTTACAACCCATCCCCTTTCTCATCACTGGTTTGCTGGCAATATTTAATTCATTGCCTTCCTTTGTAGAATAATTGTAACAATGAAAGAACCTCTTAAACTGAGTTCAAAAGACCTCATAAGTAATTAGTATTACTGCAATGGTGGGACTATTCTGTCAGGTGTAGGCTCTGGTTCATTGAATCTTAATAAAATTAGTTGGTGTATTTGAGTAATGTTTAAAATGAAGACAACCAGGAAGTGAAAACAGGCTTCCTCTGGTGGAGTAGCAGCTAAAGATATATTGGATGCTATTTAGTGTTGTTATTTAAATGCCTCAAACTATTGCATCTTTAAGTATTTTTAAAATCCTAGCAGCTGTTCTTAAACTGACTAAAATCTACTTTGCTCTCTTTGTGTGCAGTAATCCTGTGGATTTGAGTAACCCAGCCATTATTAGCTCTACCCCCAAATTTCAGGAGCAGTTTCTGAATGTGAGTGGGATGACTCAAGAACTGAATCAGTACCCCTGCCTTAAACATCTGCCTCAAATATTCTTTCGTGCCATGCGTGGGATCAGCTGTTTAGTGGATGCGTTCCTAGGTAATGCTTTTGTTTTACCCGTGCATAGTTAGGAGTAGTAACTTAATAATTTTATTCTCCTTAAATCTGTCTTCTCCGTAAATACAGCCAGAACAATTTACTGTTTGCAAGTATATCCTAAAATTGATAGGGAACGGACTTCAAGTCACTTTTAAGTGACCACCTGTGTACACAACAATAATATTTGAAAGCATGAGGTTGTAGATGGCCTTGGTTTCAAATACAAAACAAATCTGAAGTCTAAAATAAAACCAGCCATTTCTTTCCCAAACAAGGCTTCTTTTTGCATGTTGTGAGCACTGACCAGTTTGTTTGTAAACTTTGTGGCAACAGCTGTGTGCAGTGCCTCTCTCTATAAGGTACTGCATTTCAACTGTCACCCTCATATCTGTATGCTATAAGTGCCAGTTTCACTTAGTTTACAGTTAGTGGGTGACTGACTAGTAGTGCTGAGAAGATAAACTGTTCTTTGTGTCCCCTGGTAACTGAATAGATCAATTTGACTGAAAGGTAAAGCAGACGTAAGCACTGGCTGGTGAGTTTTAAGTAACCCTATATAGCACCTGAAGCCTGAGGCACTATTCTTAGTGTTCGTCAGGCTTGTTACAAATTCTTCAGAGATACCGTGCTATTGTAACCCCTGAAGAGCTGTCTGTCTCCTACTGCTTTTTTACTTAAATGTATGCAAACAAATGTTGTCATCTGCCAGAAGTGCGAGCTGATGTGAGACTGCAGAAGACTTGAGCAGATACATAAACTGTGTTCAGAAAAGAAATTGGCTGTGGGATTAGAGTGTCAGCTCTTACATGTTGTTTGTCTTTTGGAGAAGCATCAATGGTTTAGTCCTTTTAAGCAAAGCACCTGAAGATCATTCTGTCTCACTGAATTGTGAGGTGTTTTTTACTGGAAATACATTCCGTGTTCCTTTAAAAACATTGCAAGAAAAGGTTTATTGGTACTCATTCCTCAAGCTTTTGTCTCTGTAGATTTCACTTTTGTAGAAATAGCTTTGTTTAAAAAGCGATGTAAAAGAGCAAATGGTCAATTTTCTTAAGCAGTGATGCTGTGATACAGAATCTTGAAACCTGTTGTGTCCACTGTGTTCTTCCAGATGTCTTGCCACCAATTTTAAGGAATTTTAATGATTGTTTTTTACAGGTGAGATTTAAAATATTCAGTAGTCTGTCAAATAATATCATAATTTGTTAAAGGAGGATTGTATATAGGAAATAAATGGCCTAACCTTAGGAAAATAACCTCCTTGTTACTCTGTCAAACTCTTGGACCTTAAAAATAACCTGGGGTTCTTACCTGAGCCTTTTAACCCACCAGTGGTGTGGCAGTCCTTCCTGTGGTCTGCATCTGGCTGCCTGGCACTCCCTTCCCGCTGGGGTGTCAGTGATCGTATACACAGCTCCTTGTCTGGATGCAGCTGTGGGGGGTGTGGTGGCATCTGGGATTGAGACCTTCCACATTGGCCAGCTGTGGAGCACTTCTGTGGGCCCCTGGCAGCCCAGCATCTCCTGTCAGCACATCAGGAGCTTTGCTGCTGCACGAGGTTTTGATGGGATGTTGAATAGGAGACTTCAGACTTCTGAAGCTCTCATGTAGTAAGATGAACCACCTAGGGTGGTGGTAGCCCACCTGGAGTTTGGAGACAGACTGCAGGCTGTGATGCACTCGGGCACAAGAAAGCTCTTGGTGAAAGTGAATTCAAGCTGAAGGTGGGGATGTGAGTGTGCTCAGGCAGGCACTGGAGCTGCAGCATGGACCCCCCTCAGCTAGGGCTAGTGGGAGATCTCATTGCCTTCTATCCCAAGCACACAGTTTTCCCCATCCTCCCTGATATATATCTACATGATGTGTGCATTTGTTAAAATCCTGCATCCTCCTTTCCAAAGAAGCCTACCAAAACAATGCATTCCTAGTGCATACCCTCTGCAGGGGTATGACACTGAGGGGTTAGCTGGAGTCAGCTATTCCATAATGTGGTATGAAAAGTAGCTGTGTGCTTTTGTTAACGTGGTCAAAAAATCTGTCAGATCTCCAAGCACACTGCAACTCCACACTGAATTTTTCAAATGGGATGTGAGGGTGGTGGCATTCATTAAAATGGGAAGAGGTGGTGTTTGTCACATCAGGTTTGCAGAGGGCTGGTTGCTCCTGTCTCTCAATGGGGAGAGTAGCTTTATACACAATGAGGATTTCCCTGAAGCTGGCTGATCTAATGTCTTCCTGCTGCCTGAAAAATTACAGCTTGCTCTGCTTTCTTACCCCATCTCTTGTACTGACTTGGTGTTTGCTCAGCAAGCTGATTCAGCTCAAAAACAGCAGAAAACTGGGTTTCATCTTAATTTAGTGAGCTAAGCTGGCTCTGAAGGGTCAGGTGTTTTAGAGCTGTCTCAGAATGGGATGTGGGACCTGTGGCTGGGAAAGGCAAAGGTGGGAGGCATCTGAGTTTAGACAGGAGTGAGCTGTTGAATTGGCTTTGGCAAATGGACCCTGCCCGTTTCCCTCTGCCTGCTCCTAGGATCGGTCCTCCTGTGTGCCATTTCCCACGTTCTCAGTGTGTGGGGGGCTTTGGTGGTTTTTAATTGTTTGCTTATCTAATACAAACAGGTTTTTCTTTTGCTTGTGCATTTATTTTTGCTAATAGTAAAAAGGGGAAAGAGGTTTTTCTGACTATTGCTCTGTGGGGAACAGGGAAGAGAGCGAGTCTGTTTACAGAAGAGCCCACCTGCCTTCAAGCTGGGCTGCTGTGTGTGAGCCTAGGGGGTTCTTGCTGAAAGCTTGCTTTATTTCTTGACCTACAGGCATTTCACGACCCCGGTCAGATAGTGCACCACCCACGCCAGTAAACAGGCTGAGCATGCCCCAGAACACTGCTATCAACACCACTCCACCCCATAACCGAAGGCATCGGGCAGTGACTGTGAATAAAGCAACGATGAAAACCAGCACTGTAAGACTCCATGTTTTGTATTTAAATAGTTGATGGTTTCGATAATTTCCTCAGTTAGAGGAAGCAATTTCTTTGCTTCTAGGAGCTGATTTGTTCTTCTGTTCAAATAGGTAACTACTGCACATACTTCAAAAGTGCAGCACCAACCCTCCTCTACTTCTCCACTCTCTAGCCCAAACCAGACAAGTTCTGAGCCACGGCCACTACCAGCTCCTCGCAGGCCAAAGGTTAACAGCATCTTGAACCTCTTTGGATCGTGGTTATTTGATGCAGCATTTGTTCACTGTAAACTTCATAATGGAATAAACAGAGACAGCAGCATGACTGGTAAATATTACTGAAAAATCTATGTATATTTTTTTCCTTGTTTTATTGACATTTCCTACCTGCAAGATTAACATATGCATAATTTAAAAAAAGAATCTGAAGTGCTGTAGTGTGGTTAACCCCTCCCAGCTGAGCCAGCACCGGTTTTCAGCCGAGCAGGTGGTTGGGGCCTTTAAAATTTTAAAAAAAACCAAACAACTGAACTTTCTGCTATTAAACACTCTCTTGCTCTAACAAGCATGGCAGTCCGAATTAGGCAAGTGGGAAAAGCTTTATTAAGTGAAGGAAATAATGTGATAAAAGATTTCACTTCCTAATTTGAAATCTACTTGAATATCTCTGAGTAATAGCAACTTTTTATAGTGACTCTTTAATGTTTGAAATTGTCGAACATGACTCTTGCATACGGCACAAAGCATAACTGCTCCTGGTTTTGGAAAGTGTTATGAGAACAGAAGTTCTTAAAATAGTGAGTGAAGCTGTGCCTTTCAGTGATGGCTGCTACGCATTTCCATCTATGGTTTGATACCTTGGTTGTCTTCAGTCCTTAACTGGTAGATTTATTTTGTCTCCTATGCTTTGCTCAGCTTTAGAAGTTAGATGTTCTGAGACACGGTAGCAGAGTTAGTGCTCTGCTCAGGGAGCTTTACAGGGCTCAGTCCTTTTGGTGATAAACTCAGAAAAGAGTAAACTTTCTCACTTCTTGCATTTTTCCTGTTTTTATGTAGTATTTTGAGTGCCTGCTAAACTCTTCCAAGAGATCTATCAGTCCATCAGGAGCTCACTGGCCTAAGTATGAAAAATAGGAGGAAGAGGTTTGTTGTAGTAAGTTGAGTTTATAGTGAGATTTGGCAGCAGCCGATAAACTCAGGATCTTCCTTGTTTGTTGTGTCACAAATCCCTGCGTGGAGGCGATGGGTTTAGGATTTGGGATCTGTTACAGGTATTTTTAGGTATGCAGCATGTGGTTTTTGAATGTTCAGTTGTGTATTGCTGTGGTAGGAGGTTCAAGTCCCTCTGTAAGAGGCTGTGACATACTACTAGAGAGATAGCCAGGCTGAGGAAGGAGTAAGGCATAATTTGAGGGTGTGTTCAGTTGCATAGGCCACTAATGTATTTCTGTATTCAATGCTTTTCAGATTGATTGAATTATTTTGATTTGGGTATAACCTGTATCTTGAGCAATTCTAACAAAGTGCTTACCCTCAAAAGGGTGTCAGCTGCAAACACTGCTTATGCAACAGTGTCAGCTGTAAACAGAGGCGGTGTTCTAGAAGTACAGTCATAGAATCATAGAATCATCAAGGTTGGAAGAGACCTTAAAGCTCATCCAGTCCAACCACCTACCTACATCACCACTAAACCATATCACCCGGAGCCACATCCAGATGCCTCTTGAACACCTCCAGGGATGGTGACTCCACCACCTCAAATCAAAATCCCACCTCAAATCAGTCACCCAAATCAAAATGATTGACTTCCTTGAAAGGGTCTCAACGCTCAAGGGGCCTTGTATTCATATGTGCAATGTCTGAAGTCTCTTAGCAGCAGTCAGAGAATTGTATTGCCAGCCTTACAGAGGGACTTGGTACCTTCCTGAAAGCTAGAGACAACTATTTGGAAATGGCTTGATTCTGTTCCTCCTCCACACTCTTCATAGAGCTGTCTGTAGTGAGACCAGTTTGTGAATGTCATGTCCTGCTGTTTATTGGCAGCAGTGGATCTGGGGGAATTAGACTGGTGGAGTCCCAGACAGCTGGCTGTGCTGTGTCCCACTTCCCTAGTGATTTGGAAATCAGAATTAACAGGGAATTCTCCAAAGTGTTTGCTGCCCTTTGAGTATGCTGTGAGTGCCACACTGCTGTGTGAAGTACTGGTCACAGCAGCACCGTGGTGGGCTGTCAGACCAGAGTGAACTGGAGATGGACCCATACTGCTGGAACTTTGTAGAGAGGCATCAAAGTCTGATTGCCTGATTTATCTTTTTGGATAAATCCTTTGCTCAGCATCTGCTTTAGGTGGGAAAATGTAGCAAGGCTTGCAAAGGGCTCCTGCAGTTCCTCTTGACTTGAAGTGTCTTTTAAATCATGTTTAAGTCTAAACTGAAAAGCTTCTGTTCTGGCAGTCTGATCTGTGAAGCCTGATGCCTCCAGGTGAAGTATTTTCCTCCTTGAACAGTGTAAGGCAGGCTCTGTGCTGGACTGCTGAGGTGAGCCAGGAGGGCTGTGCAGTGTGGTCCCCCTCCATCGCACGAGAGGGGCCCATCACCAGTAATCGGATCTGCATGTTCTGCCCTTCCACCTGCCTCTGCTCCTGCTACCCAGTATAGGTGTGGCTTGAAGAAAGGGCAGCAGAGAAGGAACAGTTAGCTGCCACAGTCCCTACCCTTAGGAAAGGACAAAAATAAATCTACTTGTTCTAAGGCTTTCTTTGGCTGCAGGTTGACCATACGCCTGGTCACCGTGGCCCATCTGCTGTACACCATAGCCCAGTACAGGAACACTTTGGACACTAGCTTGGAATATTCTTCCCATGTTTGACACTGCTGTTGATGATCTCTGCATTAGCTTCAGGAAGCAGTGCTATTCTTATGGGTGCTTTAAATATTTTATGATTGGAAAGCATCTGCACTTAAAATCAGCTCTGCTATGTAGTATTGTCTTCTCCTGGCCCCCACACACTATTTTTTTTAAGTCTGGGACTGCAGCTGTGTAAGATCTCAACAGTTTTAAACCCTTCTAATGGTCAGGTTTTTTTCAATGCCATGCAGGCAGGAATTTCTTCTCTCATAGCTCTCTGGTATGATTTCTGTTTCATTGCTGGCTGGAGGACTGAGAACCACTTTGAAAAGGAAAGAGGTGAAATATCTTAATACAGATTGCTCCTTGGTCCTGCAAAGAGATCCCCTGCCCTGGGACACCTTTCTGGAACACTGCATTTTCTAGTGTGTGTTTCTTACCCCTCGTCTCATGTGACATGTTCTCAATGAGAACCCATATGACAAGATTTCTGAAGAGGTATTCAGGAGCTAAATGCAAGTCTCAAGTTCTAGTTCAGAATTTAGTTCAGTTCTTTTAAATGACCCCTGCTGACTTACATGGACTAGCACATGGTCCCTCTCCCACCTTACAACACGAGTCTCTGAGCTTTAGGAAATAAAGAGTAGTTGATCAAGGCCGAGATGAATGACCACCTATCTACTCTGGCTTTTCTCCTTGACCCTGGAGCCTCACATATCTTGAACTCTTTAACCTCCAGAAAGGGAGCCAAGAAAAAATGACTGGTGGAAAACTTGTTCAGCTTTTCATAGGCTCTGAGCTGAAAAATTACCTGGATGGATGGAAGGCTAACTGAGCTTGCTCTACTTGACCTTGCTTTGGGAGGTGGAGGGGTACTGACTGTATCATCTCCAGAGGTCCCTTCCAGCCTCAACTCTTCTCTGGTTCTGTGAATATAACTGCTGCCCCACTTTTGTTCAATTTTCTGTCATCTTCATTGGTAAACTTCTTGTACCAACCTTTGCACAATTCAGGGCAATTGTACGTATTTCGAGCTTGTGGTTGCTGCGGTTTTGTCTCTCTTGGGGAAGAGAGAATTGTTCTCTCCCACAAGATTAGCTGGAGGTCATCTGTATATGGCTGAGTACTGGTGGAGTTTATCACCTGATAAGCAGTCTTGTTTGCTCTTGGAGCCCCATCCTCCAGGACAGTCTTGGGTCATTGTTTGGGTTCTGAAGCAAAACAGGGATCTTGCCATTGTTGGTTTAATGCTTTTGTGCCTCGTGTCCTGCACCAGTGAGGATCTGGCTCTGGCAGCTGATGAACATCACTCTGTGTTGTGAGAGGAAGAACGAGCTGTTTGAAAAGGTGTAGTTGGTTTGAAAGGAGCTGGACCCTGCTGGTGTAGCCTTTAGAATTAGATGGCTGCATGGTATTTATTTAGCTGTTAGCATGGCATAAATAGCTCCCTGTGGTTGGTACTTGAGAAAATGCCTTCATAAGAAAATTGCTGTGATGCCTTTATGAAGTTTGTACTGAATATGGCAGCAATGGGGTGTCTGCATGTGTGCCATGTGTAACTTCACTGGCAGGATGTGTCCCAGTTAGACAAGCTTGGCCATATGGTGCATGCTGCTGCTGCCTTCAGCAGCTTGTGAGAATTGGGAGACACTCATTAATACCTTGTGCCAGCATTTCGGCAACTGAATCTTCCCATCTGATGGGCCCGTTGTCAATGCTTGTACCTGAGGAAGCCAGTCAAAGCCTGCCAGCTGTGTGCTTTGTAGCAACTGAAGGAGTCTTACCTAGGAGGGTTGCTGGTGTCGCCCAGGTGCTGTTGGCAGTGAGGGAGCCTGTGGTGTAGTGTTACCCTCATATCTTCTGACCCTACTGTCATTAATGTCCTAAAGAATGTTTCTGGTGTCTAGGAGCAAACTGTAAGAAGCCCTGCTTAGGGACATCATGAGTGTTGGTGGGTGGCTGTCACAGGTCTGACCCTGGATGTTCAGGGAAGCAGCTCTTACAAGGCGGTGGCTTTCTGTCCTGGTACCTGCCTGCAGGAGATTTTCCTCTCTTCTTTCTCTGGAGATTGTTTTTGAGATGTTGATGTTTCTGTTACTGCTCTGCCTCTTATTTCTGCTTTGGAAGATGGTTCATTGAGCTGGTGGCCAGGGGGGGCATGCCTGGGTATACTGGCTGCTGCTGAGGGTTGTTAGCAACTTGGGTTAGGGAAGACAGAGCAGTAATGCAGTCGGGAACTGATGGTTTGAAGCAGGAGTATTGCTGTGAGGAGGCTCTACAGGTGAGTAAACTCCCCCCTACATGATGTACCCCAAGTCACAGAAGCCATAGGACAGCCTGGTGTGTGTGCCATGGCCAGTGCGACACAGGGAAAGGTACTTGAGCTGGGAAGAGTTAATAATCTGTTTAAAGAAGTGATGTACCTTGATATTAACAGCTCTAAATCTTGTTAGTATTTTGTAACTTTTTGTTCATTGTTTTGCATGGTACTTTCAAAACCATAATTTTGGACCTCAATGCCAATTTCCTATGTGTTTTAATGA
Organism: Aegotheles bennettii; assembly: GCA_013398125.1. Classification (NCBI taxonomy): domain Eukaryota; kingdom Metazoa; phylum Chordata; class Aves; order Caprimulgiformes; family Aegothelidae; genus Aegotheles; species Aegotheles bennettii. Next base: position 39,679 of record VZRW01008220.1, on the reverse strand, counting down.
GCTTGCTGTATCATAAAGCTTTTAATCTATTTTTTAAAAAAGCTAAAAGCTTCTTAACTTATATTACGATTTCACCATCTTAAAAGTATTTTATAACTACTGCTGTCCTTTGATTTGTTTCCATTTTATTTCTATTATCTTGCAGCATCTTTTATCCAAATTCTTCTTTCTTATAAATCTTGTAAGTAGGAACCAGTAGCTTTTCCTTAATTGCGATCATGCTTTTCTTTTTCCATAACCCCATGTTTTATTTGTAAATTCATTCTCATCGTCTCTTGTAGCTTTTGCACTTTTACTTGAAAAAGACAATTTTTTGTGTGTGTTTTTGAATGGGGAGGATTGCTGGCAAAAGCAAATTAATCTGCCTGAATCAGTCCCATCTTTTCTGTACTTTAGTCTGTGATCATGTCATGAGTTTCAGGACTTTGCACTAACCATATTTTTTTTACTTAAAGCTTATTTTACAGACCTAGTGTTTGATTTGTATGCATTGTGCATGTAGTGTTTTTTTCCAACTACAATATATTGCTGGATAGCTTATTTAGGACAAAAAATGGCTCATGGGAAGATGCATAAAGATTTGTGCTTATTTGCTACTTATGTCATGAAAATTTGTAAGGTAAAAATAGCTTAAACCAAGAATTCAAAGACACAAAATTAAGAATAAACACTTGTCATTAGGACCTTTCCTTTAAAAGAATAAAACAACCTCCCCCAATCTGTAAATTAACAAGTTTTTCAACTGTAAAAGTGCTAATGGGCCTTTGTTTGCAAGACTGATTATGAACCTCATGTTTCCCAGTGTCCCAGGCTTGAGGCAGAGGAAGTTCTCTGGTACTGGTGGAACTGCATTGCCTTGATTCTGTTAGTAGCACATGTTATCTGTTTGGTTTTGTAACTTGTAAAAGTTTTGAAAGTCAATATAGTCTTAGCTAAAATAACTTTCTGCTGTTAGTGATCCAAGAGCGAAAATGTCCAAGGCAAAAAAAATTAAAGAAAAAAAAAGAATCACATGGAGAGCAGATCTTTGGTTTCCATCCTGGAAGAAGGGATGAAGCCAGCAAAGTGAGCAGCCTCCCACATTGTGTGTATGTGGTACCGATGTGCAAGAGGGAACCAGACACCTCTCCAGACAGCCATGGATTCAGCTGGCTTGGACTGGCAGAACAGCCCTGCAGGGAGAGGTCACGAAGCTCAGCAGAACCATGTCCTGTTTGGGTAACAGTGGGCTCCCAGGACTTTCATGGAGTGTGTAGTGGATAGGGAGTAGGAGAGGGCCATCCTTCCAGGTGGCTGCTGGCTGGAGCTGTCTAACCTCAAATTTAGTTGGCAGTTTCAGTAGGAAACTTTTCAGAATTTTCAGTAGGAGAAAAAATTTCAGTGAGGACAGAGTGACCAGATCAGGAGAGGAGGTTTGTGTGAGCTTCTCTTTCTGATACGGGCCCTTAGAATCTTTGGATTATTTTTTTTTGTAAGTATGTGTTTACAGACAAATTGGATCAAAGCAGCTTGGTGTTTAGGGCAGCATAAGAGTATAGCTGGCCAGGTAAAGATGAAGCACTTAGTTGGTGGTCACAGTAACTCTGCTCTCTAATTATGTTTGGGTATTTTGAGGCAGCAAGGTGAGGTGGTACTTCAGTTTTCTGGAGATGAGAACTAGGTGAGGGAAGATATTGTCCTCCAGAGAGGGTAGGGAAGCTAATATTGGGTGTAAGTGTACTCTTCCCAGCAGAAAGTTGGGGCAGGCTCTAGAATGTGAAGGTCAGTTGTCATCATCTTTATAAAGAAAAAAAAAATCAGTTATACCCACAAATACTTTCTAAACAGAGGCACTGGCTCAAATGTAGTGAACTAACAGCTTCATGATACCTACTAAATTTGACTTGATCTTTGTGTCCAGGATCCCATGAGCCTGTTGCAGATGTTGACGAAAGCAGTGAAATACTGTTTTTTCTCTTCCCAGCTATAGCAACTCAAGCTAGTGTGGAGTTCCGCCGGAAAGGATCACAAATGTCCACAGACACAATGGCTTCCAACCCCATGTTTGATGCGAGTGAATTCCCAGACAACTATGAAGCGGGAAGGGCAGAGGCCTGCGGGACTCTGTGTAGGATATTTTGTAGCAAGAAGACTGGGGAGGAAATATTACCAGCTTACCTATCCCGGTACTAACGTCTCTTCCAGTTGCTTTATTGGTGTAATTTTATGGTTCAACTTAATTCCCAGTGAATAGCTTTCAGTTACTCTGAACCCTGGGTTTTCAATTTGAAAAACCTGGTTAGGCTTCAGGTGCTATAGGTGGGGATCCCTGACTAAACCAGACAGCGATTTCCTTTCATCTTCTCATGATGCTGGTTTTCACTTCAAGTTCCAGCTGCAGGAATGTCCCTTAAGGAGCCTCCCAGCTGGAGGAATGTTGTCTTTTTGATACTTTTGTGCTTCTTGCATTCTTGAGGTGTTTTTAAATTGTCACTGAATATTGTTCAGATGGAAAAAATAAGTGTGCAGACATGAGGCTTTGTACACTTTGTTAGGCCATGAGGGGTTTTACGTTGTCAAACACCACAACACTGGGGTGGAGTGTGTTTGTGGGTTGTTTTTTTTTCTTTAAATATAGAAATGCACTAATAGTTCACTATTTTAAAATGGTTGTGTTCTGAACTACCTCTGCTGACAGTTTTTTTATTTTCTAATAAAATAGGATAATCTTGCCTATCATAGGGTACCTTTTTTCAAAATTTTTATTAAAAAGTGAAAAAGCAAAATCCAGAGGCAGAGAATCAACTTTAAATCATGACTCTTTCAAACTGTTCAGGCACATTTGTCCCAAATGGCATCAAAAATTTCTGAAAGAACTATTTTATTTCTTGCATGTTTTGCATATAGATGGTTTGTGTTCTCTTACCCAGTCATTGAGATTCTTCTGTGATTTCAAGCTTTTTAAAAAAAAGAATATAAAGGGGATGTGAATGTTCTCTAACAAGAATCTGCACAACAAGCAAGCTGCTTTAGGCTGATGGCCAGCCAGGTTCCTGCCCCCCTGCTTTGTCATTTGAACTGATTATGATGGATATGCTTGGTCTCATTTTCCAAATCACTCATCAGTGTGTCCTGTCCTGTTTCCCCCACAAAAGACTTCACAGTATTTCTCTGGTGTTGGGGAGCTAGAATCAAGGTCTTGCTCCCACTCTTAGGTCAGGAAGGGAATGGTGGACAAGCACGTGATCCAAGCACTGTTAGCAAACATCTGGGCTGTACTTGTGTGGCTCCCAGTCCATGTGCTGCAACAAGTCAGAGGTTGCAATAAAACTGTGCAGCACTGGCTTTTCATGTGGACTACACGTGGCTTTAGGGGTTTTTTGTTAAACTGATTGGGTGCCTTTCTCTGTGCTAAAGTAAACTGGGGGGAATGCTCTTATAAACATTTCCTAGCTTTGATTTTGAAACTTACTTTTTTATGTAGAAAAGTTCAAACAGTGGCTGCACAGTCTTGTTCATGTGGGATACTGATGCTTTTTATGTGCAAATAATTTAATCTTATCTTTCTTTGTCAGATTTTACATGCTTTTAATTCAGGGTTTGCAGATAGCAGATTTCATTTGCCACCCCGTTCTTGCCAGTGTTATTTTAAACTCACCTCCTTTGTTCTGCTGTGACCTGAAAGGGATTGATGTCGTGGTTCCTTATTTCATTTCGGCTCTTGAGACTATTTTACCTGACAGGTAAGTTGCTATTTCCATATAATTATGTGGGGAGTATAAAAATGTGGGGAGTTGTTTAACTTTTGGGGTCTCTGTCATTCCTGGGTAGTTTTCACTGAAGGAGTTCCATAATGTGGGCTCCTCACTGCAGTTTGATAGTGATAGTACCTGCACTTTGTTAGCACTAACTCTTATTTTTATGTAATGTGATTTTCTTTAAGTGATAGTAGTGTTTGTTTTAAATGAAATATGTGAGTCGTTTTATCTACATATTCGCTGATGGAAAGCACTACCTGTAAGAATAGGGGCAAGGAGTGATTTAGCTCAAATATATTGAAAGCTACTGATTTTTAAGTAAAATTTCACAGGATATTCATTAGTGCTTGTTGCTGCAATGAATTCATTAAGAGAGTAATCTTACACATCATTAAATAGAAAAATAGATAATTTAGACAGGCTGGTGAAATTAGAGAAGATATAACCTCACTTATCAGAGCTTTATTGATTTCTGGACATTTTGTTAAGATTTAAGGCACTTAATACTGCTGTGTGAATGCCTCCTTCAACATAGGTTTTATGTCTTGGTACTGCATTTCATTTTGAAGTTATGCATAAAATATTATTTATCTTCTGGGCTTAAATCTACACTGCTACTTTTGGATATGTCTTAAAAGAATTTGCTGGTGGCTACTGACAAAAGTTGATCTGTTCACTAAGCAGCTTGTTTGACGTTCTGTGGGTCTCGGATAATCCTGGGTGGGTTTGAGTTGTAATAAGATAGTAGAGGCTCATGACCAAAACTTTCTGCTTTGAAGATGCAGGGTATGAGTAATACTTTTTTCTGCTCATTTCTTTTGTATGGGGTACAGAATCCTTAGCCTGGGATGGTTCCTGCATGAATTCATTGCGTTATTGCTGCTGTTTTTTTTTTTTTTAAATAGAATCCCGAACCTAGAAAGAAACATTACGTTATACTGCAAATTATTTAAGACCACTGGGTGGCTGTATATTTGATTTTAACTTCATTAAATTTGGCTCCAGATTCCTGTGAAAAGTTGATTAATTGTACAATGCTTTGATTTGCAGAGAACTCTCGAAGTTTAAAATCTATGTAAACCCCACAGAGCTAAGAAGAGCTTCGATTAACATCTTGCTCTCTCTGTTGCCTCTCCCCCATCACTTTGGAACCATAAAGTCTGAGGTAGTAAACTTACCACTTTGTTTTGCATTTCCATGTTTGTTTTCCTGGTTGTTTTGGAGTAGGATTGAGATGACTTGTGGTTTATTTGTGTTCTATTTAGCACTGAAACTCTTACAGGAAATGTGTAGCAGTAAGACTGTATTGAAAGTTGTCAGTAGCAATGTGTGCTGTGGGTATTGACTTTTGAAGCCAATGCTAGGCTGCTGAGATCCCTAAATTGATGCTGAAATAAATGTATTTTTCCTTCAGGTTGTTCTGGAAGGCAAATTCAGCAATGATGACAGCTCAACATATGATAAGCCAGTAACCTTCCTTTCCTTGAAGCTGAGGCTTGTGAATATACTTATAGGAGCTTTGCAAACAGAAACAGATCCCAACAACACTCAAATGATACTAGGTTATTTCAACTTTTTTATTTATTAACTTTGTTGTAGAAGTGTCTGTCTCAATCTGTTCTGGAATCATATGGTTTATTGGTCATGTGTTGCTTTGCAAGAAAAAAGATGAAAATGCTGGCAGGTTGTCATCTGTATGAACTCCCTTGTACTATGAGAACATCTTGAAAAGCCTTACATATTAGTTAAGATAATCTCTCTCTTTTTACAAATGTACAATAGTACTTGAAAAGTAGAGGTGGAAGTAAAGCAGATTTTAGCAGGAAAAGTCAGTCATAACTAGGAATGGAAACGGGAAAAGTGGTTTTAATATTGGGAAGGATTCTTGACTAATGGGTTACAGGGAACACTTTTAGTTTTTGGCATGATTAAACCTAGAAACAAATTGAAATACTGAGTGACCAGTGGTCTGGCAGTGGCAGAATACAGATGGCAGAATACAGTTTAGCACTGCGCAAATCCTCAGATAAAAGCTTTGGAGTACAGTCTGGAGATGCATCGTAGTCTGGCAACAAACTGTTCTTGGAGGTAGTGAGTGTATTAACATTATTCTGAATACTCAAAGTAGAAGCTGAAAACTTGAATAGTGCTTAATTTGCCAAGTTAAGTACTTTTTTTTTTTACTGGTCTGAAAATATATTTGCCTTTTATTCTCCCCCTCACCCCCTTATTTTTCTCTCTATTTAGAAGTGTCTTTTCCACATTATGGGGTTCTTGTCCTTCGATAATGACAATACCCCTTTTGTCTGTTTAAAGAGGGCAAAGATGTCTTTATGAAAATAAAACTTCAGTTCTGGTGGTTTGAGGGTTCATTTCACTGGTCACAGATCAGTATGAAAACAAGCGTGGTCCCTTGTGCTGGTATCCTAAGGGTTGCTGAATGGCCCAGACATTACTCACTTTATCTTCCAGCAGGTAGCTGTCTGTTCCTCTAGTTCATTAAGACTTGAAAATGTGTTTGTTTGCCATCACCAGCTTCCCTTTGGCTTCTAATGGCCAAACTGGGGAAGGGAGCCCCTGTGCCAGGCAGCAACTTCGCCAAGGCCAGCACTGTATAACCCTTGAGGTGGCTTTGGACTATGCAGCTCATTTTAGTTTTGTTATCTAACAAATATTGTTATTTTATTAACAGAATCAGTAGATATCCTTAAATGTAACCTGAGTTTTTAAATGAACACAATCTGATGGGAGACAAGGAATTATTCCAGCCTTTCTGTGAAACCAAAAACCTTCTGATCTGAGGAATTTGAAAAAAACCTATGTTCAAAGCATTTCTTAAATAGCTGAAAGCACTGTCTCAGCTCTCATCTTCAAATGGCTAAGCCTGAATCAAATCCTGTCTTTATAAAACTCTACATTAGAGTTTTTATAAAACAGGATGGCGATCTGTGTGTTAGGCCTTCAGTGGTGCTTTGTACACTGTAGCAGTGAATATTCTACTGCAGTCTTTAGTTACCTTCCTATATCTGATTCTTCAGGTGCAATGTTAAATATTGTTCAAGATTCAGCACTGCTAGAAGCCATTGGCTGTCAGATGGAAACGGTAAGTATTTTTCGTTTATGTAGTTACCACTTCAGGAATAACACATTACTCACTTCACCTGCTGTTGTGAGGTGCTGAGTCAGCATCTTAAGGCTTGATCATCTTTTTTTTTTCTCCATTGTATGTGAGAGCACTGCCTGGTACAAGGAACTCAGAAAAATCTCCTCATTGCTCAAACCTGACTTTCAATTTGCAGAACGGTGGTGAAAATAACCTCTTCAAAAGCCACAGTCGTACTAACAGTGGCATTAGCACTGCAAGTGGAGGCAGTATGGAGCCCACGACACCAGACAGTGAGAGACCAGCACAAGCCCTTCTGAGGGATTATGGTAAGGAGAAAAAAATCTGTCACTATATGCCAGAGTGGTGTTTTTTGTTCTGTTTCTGCTCCTAATTCTGACTAATACTTTAATGTGCATGGGTGTTTTGAACTCAGGGTGTATAGCCCCTTTGTTTATTGCCAGTTTGTGCTCATGTGTACCCTTTAGTTGGTTGGTTTTTAATCTTACTAAGTGACTCTGAACACTTTAAAAATTAGAGTGTCAAAGCTTATGAACAAGGAGGTGTTTGCAAACTGTTTTACTTCAGCATATGTTTTCATGGGATAAATGTACACCAAGTGTAACTGAACTGCTTCATGCATTGTGGTGTTCATTGCTATGAATTTGGTAGCATTCCAAATGCTTGCCTGACTTTTGCAGCACCTTTTCTTAAACTATATTTAAAGAGCATCTGGGGGACTCCTGTTTTTATAGACCAAGAAAGCAGAATGCTTGTGATGTGTCATTTGTTATAACAAGGGAGTTTCTAAATTAACATTAGTTTGCAATGTCTTGTACATGCACTCTTGAATCTTTGTAATAAAACCCATGTTCTACTAAATCTGTGTGTGGTCAAATGTTGAGAACGTGGAATTTAACTTGCTCCTTTGGGCTTCAGTTTAACTGATGTTGACCAAATAAATGTGAGAGCAGATCACCTTTATTATATTGTAGCCTAGGTTGACAACTCTGTTCTTGCCAACCAAAGATTTTTTTCCTCTAGTTCTATAACTAAGGAAAGGAGGGAGACTGGCAGGAAAGTCTGCAGTATATTCTAGGGATTCATGTCTGACCTTGGTGCCAGGGAAAGTTATGGAACAAATCAACTTGTGTGCCAGTATGCACCATTTACAGGACAGCCAGGTCATCAGGCCCAGTCAGCATGAGTTCATGAAAGGCAGGTCCTGCTTGATGGACCTGATCTCCTATGACAAGGTGACCTGCTTAGTGGATGAAGGAAAGGCTGTGGATGGTGTCTATGTGGACTTCAGTAAAGCCTTTGACGCAGTTTCCCACAGCATCGTCCTGGAGAAACTGGTTGCCCAGGGCTTGGGTGGGTCAAACACTTGGCTGATGGCTGGGGCCAAGGAGTGGTGGTGAAGGGAGTTAAAGCCAGCTGGTGGCCAGTCACAAGTGGTTCCCCAGGGTTCAGTATTGGGGCCACTCCTGTTAACATCTCTATCAGTGATGTGGACGAGGGGGTTGAGGGCACCCTCAGTTTGCAGGTGGCATCAAGTTGGGTGGGAGTGTTGATCTGCTCGAGAGTAGGAAGGCTCTGCAGAGGGGCCTGAACAGGCTGCAGTGATGGGCAGACACCAATTGCATGAGCTTCGACACGGCCAAGTGCCAGGTCCTGCACTTGGGTCACAGCAACCCCATGCAAAGCTCCAGGCTTGGGGAGGAGTGGCTGGAAACTGCCCAGTGGGAAAGGACCTGGGAGTGTTGGTCAACAGTGGCTGAACATGAGCCAGTAGTGTGCCCAGGTGGCCAAGAGGGTCAACAGCATCCTGGCTTGTATCAGCAATGGTGTGGCCAGCAGGACCAGGGCAGGGATCGTCCTCCTGTGCTCGGCACTGGTGAGGCTGCACCTCAAATCCCAGGTTCAGTGCTGGGTACCTCATGACAAGGACATTGAGAGGTTGGAGTGAGTCCAGAGAAGGGGCAGCAAGGCTGGTGAAGGGTATAGAAAACAAACCTTACGAGGAGCATCTGAGGGACCTGGGGCTATTTGGTCTGAAGGAAATGAGGTTGAGCTGAGACCTTCTCAGTGTCTACAACCACCTGAAAGGAGGCTGGAGCAAGGGGGGGTTGGTCTCTTCTCCCAGGTAACAAAGGATAGGATGAGAGGAAATGGCCTCAAGTTGGGCCAGGGGAGGTTTAGATTGGATACGAGGAAAAACTTTACTGAAAGGGCTGTCAAGCACTGGCACAGGCTGCCCAGGGCAGTGGTTCAGTCACCATCCCTGGATGTGTTTAGAAGTCACATAGATGTGGTACTTGGGGATGTGGTTTAGCAGTGGTCTTGGTAGAGCTGGGTTAGTAGAGTTACGCTAATGGCTGGACTCTGATCTTACAAGGTTTTTTCCAGCCTAAATGATTCTATAGTTCTGTTGGTGCTTTCCCTACAGTATTTGTTTGTTTAAAATCATTAAAGTGCTAGTTTTCAGCACACCATTTAAACTGTGTTTAACTTGTATGGGTTTAGTTTTCATTGACAAGTCCTTGTAAAAATATCCCTATGTAAGGTTAAAAAAAAATCTTTTGAATATTTGCCTCACTGAGTCTTTAAACTGTGATGTAACTTGAAAGATAATTTTGTAATATATGAATTTTATTGGATTTTAAAAAATTTCCTTTGCACAGAAGGTAAGGGTGTTTTATGGATTTATGAAATTTATGAAAAACACTTGAAGCTGAATGCTTCAAACAAGAGAGCAGAAAACAACATGGTCTGTTTTTACTGGGATTATCCAAAATGTCTCTTTAAAAAATAAAATAAATTGAGATGAGTTATTCTGAATGTGTGTCTGCTGGTGTGTATAAGGGAGTTAGCCTGTGCAGAAGTGTCCAACACAGTTTCTAGATTCTGGGTTGTGTATAATTTTCTGTGTGTATTGTGGCTGCTTTGGTTTGTGCCTGTGCTTTGCTTATTGTCACTAACGCTTAGTTATTTTCCCTCCCTGTGGTGTGTGGTACTGGGGTTATATCCTAGCTCTTAATACAGATACAGCTGCTGGACTACTCATACGCAGTATTCACCTGGTAACCCAAAGACTCAACTCGCAGTGGAGGCAGGACATGAGTATCTCTCTGGCTGCACTGGAGCTTCTGTCTGGACTGGCCAAGGTGAGAGGTGGAGTTTTGTGATCTCTGGCCTCTCCTCAAAGTGTGAGAAGGTCCTGTTCAGGTGAAAGTCATGGCATCAAGCAGATGGCTGTGTCTGATTCTGTCAGCACACGTTCAGTTTGGACATGAGGAAAAACAGTCCTTTTGTACTTCATCTCCCAATATAAATGCTCTGTGACTCGAAGGGTGTGTGCCCTGTGGGCTGGAACTGAAGCTCGGGGTGGCTTGTTCAGGTACACGTGGCTCTGTTGTACGGTTCTGGCTGGGTTTGTTGAGCCAGCTGGGTAGCTCCTAACTCTTCTCATGGATTCCCATGTGTGTCTGATTTGGGTTTTGGTATGTTTTTTTTGTTTTGTTTTTGGTTTTTTGTGCATTGCAGGAGATGCCTCTGCCATGTTAGGTTGCACATTTGAGGAAAAACTGCCACTAACCCTCCAGTGGCAGTGTAGGGGCTTGGGCCAGTGGCTTTCAACACCACTGTGAGGTATTTCTCACAGCTTTGCTTGCTTGGTGACCAGACGTAGAAACAGAGATTTTGTTGCTGTTAGTTGGCAGATTGCAAATATGCCAGGGTATTAAACAACTTGGTTACCCTTTTTGTAAGTGTGGTACCTGCTTTTCCCCTTCCATCTCATTTTAAATAGTTTTCTGAGCTTAGAAAATGATAGCGTATTTCTAATATGAAGCTATCACCTTCTCCACAGCTTCATGTGCACACAGTTCCTTGGTTCAACTGCAAATAACTGAACTGAAGCTGCTGAGGAAGGGAGGAGGCTTTTTTTGTTGAGAAGTAAAATACACTTTTCTGCTTGAGGGCTCCTGTCCTCAGGCTGGACTCCGTGACATTCGTTAAGCAATAGTCCAGTGTATTGATGGCAGCTGTGATGACCCAATGTGACAGTTCAGCATCTCCTGTCATTTCCCGGGATCTCAGCAGAGCTCCCTGAAGTTCCTGTGTCTTGGGTGTTCTTCAGAGCATGGAGTCAGCACTGAGCCATGCTGGACTGGGTGCTTATCTCGTTGCTGCTGCAGCATGAGCTGAAGGGTGCATTTGAAAATGTTCTTCAATTAACTGATGTATGACTGTTGGGTCCTACAGAGCATCACACAGAACCAGGGCTTCCTGCAGCCTGTGTGGTTAAGCCAGTTTGTTTTTTTTCTTGGCTTGCAATGAGATGGGAATGTGAAAATATATTATATTTTCAAATGTCTAGCCAGGTTAATATTGAATATTGTCATCTTTGTACAATTCTCATGCAGCTGAAGTAATTCTTCCTCTGGGGTATCTTGGCTATCTTTCCCCTTTGTAACAGAGGGTAGAGAGAAATCACCTCCTACTGCAGAGTAGGGAACCAGTTCTGCTTGTGCCTTTGGAGGTGACAACTCCCAATGCCCCTCTCAGGTTAGAGGCTGCCCTGTCTTGTGTCTGTTCAGCACTGGGTTATTAGTGGGACTTGGTAAATTCCAAAATCCTGTTTCCTGCAGGAGTGCTGGTTCACCAACCTGCTTTTCATAAGCTTGAGGGCACTCCATTTGCTGTAGATCTTGTGCTTCTGAAGGGAATCCTGCCTTCATCTTAGGGCTCTGAGTTGTCCCCCTGCCCTCCCTAGCTGCCTGGCTCTGGTGCTGTCACCAGCAGGACCATCCACCTTCCTGCCTGGATAAGGGTGCACCTTAATGAGTAAAGCTTTATATGGCATGGTCAAATGCTACAGAGGAGAAAAATCTGGCCTTAACTGACTGTTCCTGTGCCAAGTCACAGGCTGGAAAAAAAAGAGGAGAGAAATGAAGTTCTTTAGTTGTATACTGTAGATCCTCGTGCCTCTTCATTAACCTTCTGCAATGGAGCCCTGAGCTGGGACAGAAGCTGAGGGGTTTTTGTAGTGAGTTTTTGGGAGAGGGGTTATGTGTTTTTGCCAATGTGCTTGTCTGAGGGTGGGTTTCCAGTCCCTTTTCCACTGGTGAAAGCTGCTGTGCTGACAAAAAGCAGTGGAAAGCGATGTGAGCAGGGGGAAGGGAGAGCTGGAAGTGAGGGGGGTCTCAGTGGTACAAGATGCCTTGCTGTAGCTGAAGGAGAGAGGTATTTGCTGAAAAGAAGTTTCAAATGCTAATTTATTCAGCTTGCAATTAGATTTTATCAAATCATATTCGTATCACTTTTGCTCTTGGAAACCCAAGCCATGCAATGTAGTGGCACCTCAATGTGGCATTTGTTTCCTCTGAGTTTCCCTGTCGATCACTGTTAAATATTCTTACTCACAGCTTTTAAACTGTAATTGTAAAAGAGCTCAACTGTTTATTTCTATTTCTTAAAACTGCATTCAAAAATGCTTTTAGAAGCTATTTCTGCTCAGAAATATTCTTGTGGAGGAATTCTCATCCTTTCCTGCTTGCTCTGCGCAGGTGAAAGTGGTGGTTGATTCCTCGGATCGGAAGAGAGCCATTAGTTCAGTGTGCAGCTACATCGTGTACCAGTGCAGCCGCCCAGCCCCGCTCCACTCCCGCGACCTCCACTCCATGATAGTGGCAGCTTTCCAGTGCCTCTGCGTCTGGCTCACTGAGCACCCGGACATGCTGGATGAGAAGGTGAGAGTCTCCATGCGTGGATTCTGAGCACTCCAAATGGTAATGCCTGTGGTGCCTGCCCTGTTGGTTCTTGATACTTTATAGTAATGTGTTGTTTTGAGTTTTCAAAAGCATACTGGGAATTTCAAAACTGGTTTCCGTGCAAGATGGTTTTGAATTGTTGATGTCTGCTCTTTATTCACCAAGAATGTTTTTGATTTTAAGATTACTTTTCATAATTCTAAGAATGTCTTGATCTTTCTTCATGCTTTGTGAAACTGGAAAAAAGAGGGAAGAAAAGACAACCTGAAAAAACAAACTGAGAAGAAATACAGGAATTGGTGGTGTACATATAGCACAGCTACCTGCTGCAGATAAGCTTCACTAAAAGAGGTTGTCTTTTCTCATTTCTCAGCTGTCACCTGACTAAAGCATCTTCTAGACTTAACAGAATTCCTTTGCTAATATTTCGATAATCATAGTTTGTTTCACCAAGGAATCAGTTTTCTAGAAGCTGAGCAAGGCTCAATCCAAGGTGGAATTTGTTTGGGAAGCTTGAAAAGAACAGGAAAGGAGATGCATGTTTTCAACAGCATTCTGTCCTGCTGTTTAGAAAAAAAAATTTTAAAAAATTGTGTATATTTTCATTGTTGGTCTCCTTGCACAGACAGCTCGGTGATCGTCCTATATTTTTATATAGGGTGTATATTAATATGCATTATATAATATTTTAATACCGTTTTATGTAGACATATATAACTTTGTTTGTATATTCTATAGCATATATTAAAATGTGCATATTTTAAAATAAACTAAAATTGAAACCTCTCAAGCAGAGCTTTTAGAGATGCTTTCTGCATACTCTTTGGGATCCTGACATGGCCATAGGTGGCTAGGAGAGGAAAACTTCCCTGGATGTGGCACAGCATGTGTTTATTCAGTTGCATAATGCTTTATTTCCTTTCATTAGGTTCTGTTTTTATTTTAACTGTCATTACATAGAGAAATAGTGTTACCTACTGTGTGCAGAATATACTGGACATTTAGCTCATTCCTGAGTCATGATAGCCAGACAGGAGCCTTTCATTGCATTTGCAGGTGTTAGAATTGTGACTTTTTGGGTGCCTCACCTTGTGTTTGCTCTGACTCTCACCTGCTGTTTCACTGGCCAGCACTGTGAACTCCTTCTGTAGTTCTTCATGGCCAGTCTTTGCATCTTGACGCTGACTAGTTTTGCTCTGTCAGAAAACTTTAATCTTCTTCACCCCTTTTTCTATATCAATTATGAATGTAAGGAAGGACATGGGCCAAGGCACAGAACCCTGCCTGGTCTCTGGTGGTAAAAACTGACCACTTGTGTTCAGATTTTAGCCAGTTATTTATTCATGAGGGTGCTTTCCTTGTTAATTTAAAGCTCAAGCCATGAGCCTTGAACCTTTGTTATTTCCAGCAAGTGATTTTGTAATGAGGAACACTTGAGTCAAACCTGTGGTTCTGTTGAGTGTTGGCCTGTAACAATTTGTTGCAGCTTTGCTGTGTACTTTAAGTATTGTTGTTACTCTCTTGATGAGTTAGATACCATGATATATTTTACTTATGAAAGCTGTTGGTGATTGAAAGATTTGGAAAAGGGTTTCTTGCAATTTTCCAGATGAGCTTATTCTTAATGTGCTTAGAACTTAATTAAGAGTTCTGCAGAGTGTCTCAGAAATGCATTTAGTATCTCTTTAAATATGTTTACATTTTTCAATTGCACTCTTAGTAGTCCTCTTGGCAATTTTGTACATATGTAATTGAATATATTTTGTGTATATATTTATTCAAAGCACTTCCTACCATTAGAATACCAATGTAGACATCTATAGATGGAGAAAATGTCATTCCAATAGCAAATGTGATTTTATTCCAAGACTGTTAGAATAATCTTCGGTCTTTATTTCTGAGCTCACATTACCAGCAGTACTTTATTTTAATCAATGATATATCACTGTTTCACTGAGGTCTTGGAGACGTTTGTGGGAGTGCTTCTGCTTTAAGATGACTTCTCTTGTGTCCTAGGATTGTTTAAAAGAGGTACTGGAGATTGTGGAGCTGGGCATTTCAGGAAGTAAATCCAAAAACAGTGAACAAGAGGTCAAATACAAAGGAGATAAGGAGCCAAACCCTGCATCCATGAGAGTGAAGGATGCTGCTGAAGCTACGCTAATGTGGTAGGTGATTTGTCAGAGTATGTTCACTGTTCAGCATTGCCTCGTCTGAGAGTGTCTGGAGTTCCCAGCTGGTGAGATCTCTGTAGCATTTGAAAAGTCAGCCAGAAGCTCCCTCTGTTTTGCCCTTTGGGCAGGGTTGTCCTGTGCTCTGCCTTAGCTGTCTTCCCACTCCCACTACAGGTGTTCAATAGAAAAAAGATCCCCGTGATTGCTGTCTTCCCCTCCTGCCTGTTCTCTTCCTTGGGAGCACACCCCAAACCCTCCTGCAGCCCCTGCTGTTCTGTTCTCGGCCAATCCTCTCTGCAGACAGCACTTCCCTCTGTCTTCCACTTGACCTAGTAATCCTGTTTTTCCATCCCTGTTTCTCCTTATCCTCAGCCTGACAAGCTGTGCTTGTGCATCCACACGCTGATGGGGGAAGTGATTGATAGACACTCTCGTGTGTAACACAGCAGGGAATGACACATGCAGCAGCTTGCAGCTGCTGCAGGATGAGATGTCATCCTGCCCACAGCACTGGGTTTGCCTCATATGTTTGAGAGGTTCTGCTGGAAATGCAGTAGCAGATAATGTGTGGACTGGGGAGGGGAAGCGCAGAGAGAAAAACTGAGGTTTGTTCCGGAGGAGTTGAAAAGCACTGGGTGCTGTTGTACTGGGTGAGCAGCATGGTGGTGGACAGGTCAGATTGAGGATGTGTAGGATAAATGTTTTGTAAAAGGCAATAGCTGCTTTTTTTTTTGCTCTGCTTTGCAATGAAATTGTTATAAACTTTACTGTTAGTAAAAACAGCTGTAATTTCCAAGGGAAAAACAACTACTCATTGGAACTTGTGGGCAAACCTTTATTATTGTCTGAAAGTGCCTTTTCATATAGAGAGGTGAAACTATCTGTTCTCAGAGTGAAAATGTCTGTGTGGAGAACTTGCATAAACTTACTTGTGGTCTGGGTGGTGGAGTTAAGAGTAAAGACCTGAGTTAGATCATAGATTTTCAGTCTGACACTGGACAACCCTCATTATTGCTTCCTGCCATAGAAATTTTCAATTTCTAATAGTATTAGGTGGATCCTGTACAACTTCAGAGGATTTGTCAGTACTTCTAGGAGCCTCCCAAGGCTGTGGCTCCGAGGAGGACCACACTCTTGTCCACTGTTGGACAACAACTGGAGGCTTTCTCCCATGGAAGGTTACTGTCTATGTTAGTCAGGCTTGTGTGATCCTGGGGCTTTCTTAAAGGGTTTTAAGTTAATGTAATCTGTACTTGAAGAAAGCAAAGACAATCATAACCAGTGCATCTACCATGTCTGCCTTGCCTGTGGGCTAAAGTGTGGATAGTCATCTCCAGTCATCTGTAATCTTCTTAAAAGAATGAACATAAAAAAGCTGTGAAAGGATACAGATTTTCATGCTTACCAGTATATCTTAATATCTTTACAACCTAGGTTATAAAGAAACTCATTCTGTAGGCAGAGTACCCTTCTTTGTAGGTTTTCATGTATGTTTTTCTGATGTTACTGGTTCTGTTTTAACCTGATGGGAGAGGGCAGGTTTGCCCTGACAGGGTAAGTGCACTGTCAAGGTAGAAATGAAGATGATCAGTGAAGGTCTGTGCTTGGGTGGAACAGTTTATCTTCTTAATCTGTCATAACTTTTTTCTCATTTGCAGTATTATGCAGTTACTTGGAGCATTTCCCTCTCCCAGTGGCCCTGCTTCTCCTTGCAGCTTGGTGAATGAAACCACATTAATTAAATATTCTCGCCTACCTACCATAAACAATCATAGCTTCCGTTACTTCGTTCTGGATAATAGTGTCATCCTGGCCATGCTGGAGCAGCCTCTAGGGAACGAACAGAGTAAGTTCATATGTCCCATTTCCTGGTTCCTTTGATTAAAACTCCCTGTATGGAGCTGCCAAACAAAAAGGCACTTCGAGTGTCCCTCTCACATTTCAGGGATGTACCTGTTCTGTGAGTGTGCGATTGAGCAGTGTTGTGCTGGGGTGAGGTGGTGGGAACAACTTTAATGCCATTGATAGTTAAACGTGTATAAGACCTTTCAAATTGTTAATGTGTGTCTGCCTTTTGTCTACATTTTGAAAACAACCTTGTCCATAAAAGAATGAAAATATAAAGAGTTATAGGAGGCCTGATGGCGATAAGTGCTCAGCATATGGTTGATGTTACACCTTTCAGGCTTGCACAGTTGCTTTTGCTTGCTTTTAGGTCTCTTGTTACTCAATGTTTCTATGGAGCTTTCAGCTCATGTGGTCTTAGTTAGCTTAGAAGCTGTTACAACTTTCCCGTGAACCATCCCAGACTAACTCATTTCAGCCTCATATGCTTCGACCAACAAGAATTTATATTTTTTAAAAAATCTGGTATTAAATTACATGATGCTTTGAACTGAATAACTGATCCCTCTGCAAGTCTTCATGTATCATGGCATGACCTAACAGAATAGCTGAAAATTGTCCTATATGCTACCTCAGTTTAAGATTAATGCATGTTACATCTGTGGCAGATCAGAAGATCTGTTTTCCTCATCTCTGGACAGGATGGAGTCTAGATACTGGTTCTGAAAACAGATTGCACCGAACTTCATGACCTGACTGAGAGAAGTTATGTTGGGTTGTGGTCCAGAGTGCTCCAGCCTCATTGAGAATTGCAGATAGATCTTGCAGAAAGTGCTGATGCTGGGAGCTGTTGCCACACATACACCTACAGTCTGTGTCTGAGCAAGCGTGTTCCTGACGAGGATGGATTAGAGCACACTAGAATAGCTGAGCAATTCTCATCCTTACTCTGCCTCTGCTAAATGAACTCGGGAATCCCATGAAGCCATTAGAATCTCAAATTAGATTATCTTTTCTTGCTGTGCATAACTTCCTTACAAATCCCCTCTGAATTACAAGATTAATTGTAGTAGTGCACAAGTACATCAGATCACTTTTGAGGCAGATCACTGCAGTGGATGACTGGGGGAGCTGATCTGGTTTGTCTGTACGTGTGCTTGCGCAGCTATGCTACATCCTGTGCTTCACATGAGACACTGGGGAAGGAATATGTATCTGGTAGTTACCCAGTGGTGTCAATTTGTGGTTTACATGCACAAAAGATAAATAAGTTTAAAAAAAAAGCTGTTGAGGCGTTATGATTCCTCCTTCTAAGGTGGCTGGTATTGGTGGCCTTTTAACACTCAAAGGAAGACTGAAATCCCTGCAATGTTACCATCATTGTGGAATTTGAAAGGCACCTCAGGCACCTGCAGTTTAACCTCCTGCTCTAAATGATGTCAATACTGAATTCAGACCAGGATGATGCAACCTGACGTTGTCCAAGTAGGTCTTGAACACCTATGAGGACAATTTCTCTATGTCCCTGCTCCTTGTGGTGAAAAAATTTCCATGATGTGAAGTGAGAATCTTGCCCTCTGTTGGTTTGACCCTTATCTCTTGTCCTTCTCCTGTTCTTACTGCTGTTATTTGTGTGGGACCTTTACAGAAGGTCATGGAAGTGTCATGGAAACTGTCTCCAGGTGGTCAATTGTCTTACCCAAACAGGCTGAACAATCTTTTTTTCATTTCCTGGAGATACTTTGGAGAGAAGCAGTGATGCATGAATTTATGTGAAAGTTACTTTTGATGGTGAAACTGAGCTGACAGCTACTGAACAGACCACCGAGTAGGCGAGTACATCCCTGCTGCAGAGAGAGGATTGCTTGCTCCTCCCCAGGAATTGTCTTCAGAGTCAGAATTGCCTTCAAGGGTTAACCTTGAAAACAAAACCTCTGTCATCACCCCTGCATGTTTCTGATGGAATTATTGCACAGTGGGCTGTTTGCAATTTATTATGATGTATTATTCTCTTAATTCCTGTGCTTTGCAGATGACTCTTTCCCCTCTGTCACGGTTTTGATCCGTGGGACATCTGGAAGATTTGCATGGGCCCAGCAACTCTGTCTTTTGCCAAGAGGAGCTAAAGCAAATCAAAAGGTCTCTATCAAAGCCCATAAAGAAATCTTTAACTTAGAGATGTTCAGCAGAAATTCCACTAATGTGAGACAGCCCCACAGAACTGGTGATTATACATTAAGGCTGAGCTACGGGGCCTTTAGCTGTAGGTAATGTGACACATCTCTGGTGATTCTTTACGATGTGATTAATATTAAATACAGGCTGTGAAAGTGCTGTTGCCTTCTAGACTTGTTTAAGGGGAGGGGGCATTCTCCTATTTATTTTTTTTCTGAAAGCATCATCTGAGACGATAGGGCAATGGACAGTGTATTTAGTGTGTAGGCATAAGTGTTGGTGCTGAGTTTTAGGACATCAGACAAAGCCCTTGCAGCAGAGGTAGTGAAGTCTGGAGGTGTAGAATGAGATGCTGCAGAGAGAACAGCTCTTCAAGCTACAAAACCTAATGTTGCAAACATGGCTGTAAACCTGCTGTAAAAAAATTGTCTAGATGAACTCTGGAACGGTTCTAGAGAGGAATAGTGGAGGAGAAATACCCCGATCGCATTGTACAGCAAAATCTGTTATTGCAGGTGTCTGGTGAAGTGTGTCCTTGTGTTAACAGAATTTCTGTTGGTGAACTTTTCCAAATCTTTGAACTCTTCATGTGCCCCTCAGTAAAATACAGGAAATAATAATGTAGCTGAAAGGAGAGCCTGTCAGTCTCGGCTGCCATGCTCACATTTAGGTGGCTCTGGTCTCCACGTGGTGCCTCTGGAGCTCTGCTCCCACTGAAGCTGTGCTGTTCTGCTAAATATGGTCAGTCCAAGTGTGCTACCTCCCACACCACAGGAGCAGTCATGTCCTGGCTGCTGACTTCCTGACCAGCTTTAAGGGAACTTTTCTTGCTCAGAGGCATTCTGTAACTATAATATTAACAGTTTTGCCCATTTGAAGCATAATTGGTAGTAAATAAATTCATAAAGCAGCACTCGATGTAATTAAACGTCTTGCTTGCCTGGACCTTATGCATCTGCAAGCCTGCACCTAGGTCTTTTGTTGCTTTCATTGGTAACTTAGTTTTAAATCACATACTCCCAGTTTAGAATATGGTGTAGTAAGGTGTCAAAATTGCATTGTGATGCATTGTGCAAGCCCTTCTGGTGTTCTGGCAGGCATCTCACCCCTGACCCCCAGCACTGCTGCTGTTCTCTTCCAGGACTTCTCAGATTGGCTTGTGATCACCACAGTCAGCAGGGTTAAAATGGAGGCTTCTCAGACAGGTGCTAGCTTTTGCTCAATACAGTTAGAATGGGCTGAAAAGATGATGTTGCCATGTAAGTGTGCCATTTGCAGCTGCTTAGAAGTTAGATGGTAAGCAGGGTTTGTAGGTTCCAGGAGTGCAGCCACCAAACTAGGCAGAACTGTCTCAAAATTTACAGCTGCATTTTTAATAAAAATCTATTAGTTTAAAATACTTCATGTTTCTTAATGATACCTCTCACTAATGGATTAGTGTGCTTCTGGTGGGAAGGAGGGGGGGAATGTTTTCTGTTCTTATTATGAAGTATTACCTTAGCAGTATGATGCCTTGAATGTAAAACCTATCCCCCTTCTTTGTCAGACTTTTGTACCAGAACCTCGACCGGCTCCTAAAAATGATGTTGGATTGAAATACAGTGTGAAGCATCGCCCTTTTCCTGAAGAAGTGGACAAGATCCCATTTGTGAAAGCTGACTTGAGCATTCCTGATTTACATGAAATTGTGAACGAGGAAGTAAGTAACTCTCAGTCTCTGGCTTCATTTTGTTCTTGGGTTTTTGTCTGTTCATGACTCATACACTAATGTCTTACTGTAAATAGTTTTACTCTTCAGCTTGACTAATTTCATATTAATGGAAAGTCATGGTTTAACCCCAGCTGGCAAGAAATCACTGTGCAGCCACTTGCCCACTCCTGTGGTGGGGTGGGGGAGAGGAAAGATGAGAACTCACATGTTGAGATAAAAGCAGTTGAACGGGTCAAGCAAAAGCTGTATGGGTCAAGCAAAAGCTCTATGGCCCAAGCAAAGCAAAACAAGGAATTCATTCACTGCTTCCCGTGGGCAGGCAGGGGTTCAGCATCCCCAGGAAAGCAGAGCTCCATCGCACTTGCTTGGGAAGACAAACACAACCACTCTGAACATCCCCCCCCCTTCTCCTTCCCCCAGCTTTGTATGCTAAGCATGATGTTGGATGATGTGGGTTGTCCCTTTGGTCAGCTGGGGTCAGCTGTCCCGGCTCTGTCCCTTCCCAGCTTCTTCAGGCCTCGGAGCTGTGTAAGCACTGCTCAGAGACAACTAAAACACCTCTGCAAACCAGTGAAATCTGTGCACTTCTCCAGGAAGATGACAGTGCCTTGGCTCTGTTTTTTGGGAGGCACTGCTTAACACACTTTATTATGGATCCCAATATCCTGGTACTGCTAGGAAACAATGACTTGCATTATTTTGCTGCTTCTAGGGAAATGGAAGGGGCTTTTTTGAGACCTCCTGGTGGATGAGCAGGGTGCTTGTCTCAAAAATATTTTAAAGTTTGAGTGCCAAATGTGTTTTAGCTTCTGATCACTTGAAAGGGAGAAGCTGTAGCTGATACTGAATACAAAAATTTGCAGCAGCTCTGCCACACGAGCAGAGTGTTTTGACATTCCCTTTGTAACATGGCAAGGTCTTGTTGATAGTGCTTTAGTGAACATCCTGGTGTGGAGTTGCAGCTGCTGCTGTATCTGTGACTTACAGCTTTCCTAAACAACAGACTGTTTTCTTAGTGGATCTTGGTGATCTTGGTGGAATCAGCGTTTCACACGATGTTTTTCAGCTCGAAGAGCGACATGAGAAGCTGAGGAATGGCATGGCCCAACAGATTGTTTTTGAGACTTCCATAGATCAGAAGAGTGAAGAGGAGTGGCGGAAGAAGAGCTTTCCTGATCCGATTACGGAGTGTAAGCCCCCACCACCAGCACAGGAGTTCCAGACAGCACGCCTGTTCCTCTCTCACTTCGGGTTTCTGTCACTAGAGGCATTGAAGGTGACCTGATACTTCTTAGTGTTGTGCAAATGCCCTCCGTGCCCATATGGTCTAGCCTGGCAAAGAAAACTAGGTTTTGATAGTGGAAAATCTTCTGTGTAATTCAGATTACTGTTAAGCTGTCATCTAATCAAATAAAGTGATGGATTCCAGCCTTCCAGGTCTGAGAGCAGGGCTGTGAAAGGCCGTGCCTTCAAGCTGAATGTGCTTTGAATAGGTGGCTGTGTTGTTATTTTTGCAGTGGCTACACAAGCTTACTACATTCACATGTTCATGCTTGAAACAGTTTCTTTAGCTTGGAATTAGGTTTTCGGGTGGTACTTGAAGAGTTTCTGAAACATGACTGCCTAGTTCTGCTCCAGAGATGATTGTGCTGAAGGGGTTTAATCATATGTGAACACTAGCAAGCAGAACTTTACTTTTGAAGCTAAAGTAACAGTTTATAGAGATGATTCATATTCTTAATTTGAAATTCTGATTCTTACCTGTGGATTCTCCCTTTTATTTGTTGCATTTCTTTCCAGAAAACCCTCAACAGAAGTAGACAGTGGAGCTTTTGCAAAAATGATGTCTAAAAGTGCTTAATATTTTACATATTATTCGTATATAAGTTAATAAATATGAAACAACACATGGGTCTGTGTATAGATGTGATATTTAGAAAGTATCTGCTGCTTTTGTTGTGGTAGTTACCACTCTTTTTGAGGACAATGTTGTGTCCGTTTCACTGGCAAAACACTGTTTTTATTTGGCGAGGAGAGCAGAATGCAACAAATTGTCAAACTGTTCTGCTTGCTCCTGCTCATTTACAGTAACGGGACTGTATTGCATCAGAAACTTGTGGATCATTTTGCTCTTGGAAGAAAAGGGAAATTGTCTTTTTATATTATTGAAGCCATAAAGACCTTTTCAGTTAGGAAACATTATTTTTTTAAGCTGTTGAACTCTGTCTGTTGGATAGGAACCTGCTAACAGTCGTCTACCTCCTCACCTGATTGCACTTGACTCTGCTCTTCCTGGGTTTTTTGATGACCTTGGCTACTTGGATTTGCTACCGTGTCGTCCTTTTGATACTGTTTTCATTTTCTACATGAAGGCAGGCCAGAAAACAAGCCAGGAGGTAAGTGAAGGTGTAGAGTGTCAACTAGACAATGTTGTCATGTTTCCTCAAGTGACTAAAGCATCACTGCGAGTGGCTGGAGTGGAGTATCAGAACCGGGGGTTTGGGGCTTTGTGTTTGTTTAGTGTGAGCTGTAGCAAGTCACTGCCTACTCTTTTCATAGGTAGGTTGAATTACATTACCCACATTTAAGATTGTTGTAACATCTTTTATTTTTTAATATATGTTATATGTATATATTAAATATACATT
This sequence comes from Aegotheles bennettii, assembly GCA_013398125.1. Classification (NCBI taxonomy): domain Eukaryota; kingdom Metazoa; phylum Chordata; class Aves; order Caprimulgiformes; family Aegothelidae; genus Aegotheles; species Aegotheles bennettii. The sequence goes on along the minus strand of VZRW01008220.1, from coordinate 16,512 downwards.
TAAAATATTAATAGTATTTTTTACCTGTTCTGTCTTTATCGTCTTTATTTGTAGAGTTCAAAGATTCCCATCAGAAATGCATTCTGGGTTTGTTGGCTCAACTTGTAGGGCAGGTTGCAGTTTGTTCCAGCAGTGTGCAGTGTCCAGGTAGTTTGGTTTGATTCTAATGGTAAACGCATGTTGAAGGAATGAAACGCTTCCTTCAAGAAAGTATTACTGATTTGTAAGGCTTTACGTTATACTATTTACATTCAAATGGCATTAGGCTAATTTGAGGAAATCTAAATCATGACTTCTGTAGACTGTGACCTAGAAACTCACTGCTTATGAGCACATTAGAAAGAGATGTTTCTATAGTACCTTCTTCTCATTCCATCCATAATTCTCATAGTAAAGAGTAGAAGCATAGCTTCCATAATAAACTATTGTGCCCTCTCCTCGTATTACTGGGGAAGTACAGTTGACAGAACACTGTAGCACCTTCTACTTTGAGTACACTAATTCTTGAAACCAGGACTGTGATGTTTGTGAGTTTAAGTTGAAGTTCAGAGTAGCTACTAAACAATCTTTCCATCTCCAAAGTCAGCTACAAAACAAGGTTTGCCTTCCAGCTGAAACGTGCTCTTGCTGAGCTAGCAGAATGCCTCTTTCCCATCTCATGCTTACATGCTTTTATGGATTTAGACAGATGAGGTTACTTAGTCCTGCAGAACTTTCCAGCCCTTGGAGACCCAATTAGCATGGGGTTTGCCGTGTAGATTTGAGAAAATCTTGTATTTGTGAGATTCTGGATATCTTTGGATGCAGTATAAAGATATGACACCTGCTTCAAGGTCCCTGGACACCCTGCTATGATGCCTCAGTCTCCCGGGTTGAAGTCACAGTGACAGTCAAGTTAATGCACTCAACCCTACAGACCTGAGCTGAGCGATATATTGGTACTGCTCCCATCATTTGAAAAGATCTGTGGCTTATTTCGGTCCCATTTTGTTTGCAATATGAGTGATCAAGAGAGGAGGAGGTCAAAGCCAAGTCATGACAGTTTCTGCTTTGAGCAGGTCTGGCTGCCTGGTCCTACACAGCCATCTCTGTGTGTGAGCTGATGCCACTATGGCTCAGGACTCATGTTCTGAGGGGTGACCCACCCTCCTTTTGCACGGAATGGGGTTTATCTGTTGCTGCACAGTGCACACTAGTGGCATCCAGCCTGCTGGCTACTGCATTAGGCCCAATGTGGTGGCAGGCTGTTACAGTTGAGAGGGTCTCATGGCATTTATTATACAGGGTAAGGAAGCTACCTGCACACTTCTTACATCATTATACTTCATATCATTTGATGTCCTTTGAAAATACCCCTTGTCCTTGCTTTACTGTAAATTCTCTTTTATGTTCTCAAATATAAAACCATATCATTGTGTAAAGCCTGAGCTTCCCTATTTTTTGGAACTATCTTCTAACTTACCTTGACTCATTCTGAAGCACAGCTATGAGTTCAGTGTGCTCATTAATGACAATAGTAGTGATACTTCAATGCAGTGTGTCTGGTCACCGCTGAATATTGTACGAGGCATTGGGATGGGGTGCCAAAACCATGCAGATATGAGGAGCCTCCTGGCTGGAAGCTTTCCTTCCAGTGCCTGTCCCTGTGGTTTCTGCTCTGCTGGAGCCTATGTCCTGGTCTACTGCCCCCGCACAAAGCAAAATCAAAGACGCTTCTGCCACAAAACAGATTCTCACGTGGCCCAGGAAGGATAGATGTGTTGCACAGCATTCTGTTCCACAAGTCCCAATGGTTCTGGTAGACCAAATCAGAAATGATCAGTGTCTCCCTGTGTGCTGTTTGGTGAAGGTCTCAACTTGGTTACGATGGGATAAAAATTGTCTTTGGATGTGGAAATATCCCAGATGTTTATAAAATATTTATACTTCTTTATAAGCAGCAGGATTAAGGTTTGATGTGAACAGTACAGTGTGACATTTGGTTAAAGTGCATGCTTGGCCCTGCTGAAAATTGTTTTGCAAAATCTGTTCCATAGTTTAAGGCCTGCCTTCTAAATCGCTGGGTCATGTGCAGGTGAGTAGGGATAAAATACCTTTCTCCTAAAATTTCACCTCAGTTTAGTAGTGAAAATTGTCCAGAAGATTCTTGTGTTGTGTTTGGTGCTACTGCAGATTCTCTGCTGAACAGTTCTGTAGTTTATCCCCAATGAGTGGATAAAGCTCAAAATTGCCATTTCTAGCAGTTTAACTGTTTTACAGGATCTGGCAATGATGACAGAATACCAAGTTGATTGAGTAGGGCGTTGCCAAGCAGGATGGGAGGATGTTGGACAGCAAGGAGTAGTGTCTGTGTAGAAAGTCTGGGGTCCCAGGCTTGCTGAATCGCTGTATTTGTGCAAAACCACACTGACACAAAACCTTAATTAAAAAAATGGAGAGGAAGAGAGCTGCTTCTTGGGGTCTCCTGTACATACCACGGTGCTGCTGGTTGTTTCAGATTCTGAAGAACATGGAGTCTTCCAGAATTGTTCAGCCACACTTCCTGGAGTTCTTGCTGTCTCTTGGCTGGTCTGTTGATGTGGGGAAGCACCCTGGGTGGACTGGCCACGTCTCAACAAGCTGGTCAATCAATAGCTGCAGTGATGAAGAGGCACCTGAACAAGGTAAGACATAGTAAAAGATGTAATATTAAATTAAAATGTGTAGGTTCCTTTTGGAGACAACTAATTCAAAATTTCTTGATCCTGGATACCAACCTGAGCAGTTGTATATTTTTTTCAGATAAATGCCAATATTCAAGTCAAAGTGAGCAAAGCAGATGTCTGTGTATGTGGTTGGGAGGAAGCAGCCTCAGCAAGAAATAACTCTGCTATATTTTTAGCAGACTTGAGGAGTCTTTATTATCTAAAACCAGTATTCAGGTGAAATGGGATACAGATTGTGCTGCATATTGGCAAACAGACCTGAAATACTGATTTTTAGTGTTCTTTAAGTATATTAAAATGAGATGTTGACTAGTTAGTTAGCCATGTAATTGTGCTTGGTAGGAAGTAATGAGAACGAGCTGCTGTTTGTAGATCATGGTGTTTGGAGCCCACACACAGATCTTCCCCTGTCCTGCTTATTTTACTCTGCTTTTTTTCCACTACCATAACTCCTTCTCTTGTCTTGTCACATAGCACCCAAATACCACCATTCTATCAACCAAAATGATCCTCAGGGTGGTGAATTGCTATTCGAGGGTGGTAAATTGGAGGTTGGGTTAGTTTCTGCCTTGAAGAACAACATAATCCAATTACCTGGGATTCTGATGGTCACCACTCCAAGGGCCAGACCTCTTGATGCTTTTCGGAGCCTCACCATTCTATTGTGGGCCACACAAAGGCATTAAACAGGCTGGTTGAGTGTCTTCAATGTCTTTGATCTGGCATTTGCATCAGATGCAATGCTGTTATGCTGCAGTTGCTTAAGCAGTGCTCTGGCTCTGTGCCTTCCCTGTGCCTTAGGAATGCTCTTTGCCTGTAACAGCAGCCAACTAACAACTTCTCTTTGTAGACAGACAATAAGGCTTGAAATGTTTGGGACAGGTTAAGAGAACAGAAGCATGCCTTCCTCTGAACAAGTCAGGAGAGGTGCAGAATGGCCAGGTCTCGGTTTAATTTTCCTTTGAGCTTCCTCAAAGGAAAGGGTCAGACTGTTGCTTGGAGGCAGAGCCCTCTCGCTTCCCTTGGCTCTGTCAGTCTGGCTGTGCAGAGGCAGTGCACTGAGTTAGTGAGGTAACCTGTGCTCATGTGGGCTTTTTAACTTGGATTTTTTTTCAGCCGTTTGGATTAGATCACAGGCCACTAAACAGCTGAGTTTGTTCAGCAAACTGGGTGAAGAAGGAACAGAAAAAGGATGGAGGGAGGGCTACTTCTAATCTGGTTCTGCTGTTGGAAAAATCCATAAGTAGAGTCACACTTTTAGCAAGCAATGGCTAAAACCCTGAAATGGTAGATTTAAAGTAGACTTGGACCAGCTTGTGAAGATTGCTTGCTTTGTTTTCTCTCCAGTCTTGGCTGTGACTAAAGCTATTTATTTTGCTAAATCTATTTTCTCTTTGTGGATGGCTCTGATGATCAAAAACCCATTCAGGAGTCTAGAATAGCTTCCAGTGAGACGTGATTAAAATAAATTCACAGGCTTTGTTTCCCTGCACACCCCCAACAGCAAAGAAGTTATTAAACAACTGGGTGCGGGTTGTGGTGCTTCTCCTTGAGAGCTGTGGACTGGAGATGCCAGAACACTTCCCTGGGGGTGAAACATGGCTTGGAGGCTTCTGCGTGCCTCTGGCCACCTCTGTCAGCTGCATTTCACTGCTCCGTTGGTTTTGCTGAGGCAGCAACCCCAGAAACCCTTCTGTAAACTGGATCAGAGAAATAATGTGTGTAAAGCCCTTGCTAACCTTTCTGGAGGCAATATGGGGAGGGAAGGGAGGGTATGTGTGTGTAATTTACTTACAGCATGGCTCCGCCAAAGAATTGTGTTCTCTCTGTGCTGTGAAGACCTTATGTACTGGCCAACTGTGAGGGAATAAATGGGGACTGAGAAGGAGAAGCTTTCTTGCCTTGGGTTTGATTCAAGAAAGCCCTTTTCTAACTCCACTTGGCAGAAGAAAAGACATATAGGAGTGTCTATAGAAACTGGCTTGAATTCTAGAATAGTATCAGACTGAAGTTATAAATGTTATAATCCTTTGGAAATTTAATGACCAAGTGAATAACGTCTGTTAGAGGGATTGGTTAGGAATAGCTAGGAGATGAATTCTGGTGGCAGAGACACTAGACTACTCAATCACAGGGAAATAGGGTATGCAGTGCAGTGGAAATATGTTCAAAATAAGTCCTCTTTCAACCCAACATTTCCTTCAAGTTATCAAAAAAGTTTATCTGAAAATGGTTGTTAGCCATGAGATTTGACTGTGAAATCTTCTCATTTTAAAATGAGATCTGTGTGATTTCTTTTCATTGATTGCACCTTGTATTTGAAGGTCTTCTCCTGAGACAGTATATGAAGAGACAGAGCTTCCTTTTGACTAACTTTTTTTTTGTCCATTTCAGATGATCTAATTATTTCAGAAGATGTTGGGGCAAGTATCTTCAATGGGCAGAAGAAGGTGCTGTATTATGCGGATGCCTTGACAGAAATAGCTTTCGTTGTCCCATCACCAGTGGAGTCCCTAAGTAAGATCACTTTGTACATGCTGTTTACAAAAAACAAACCAACATTTTTAGAGAGCTTTTTCAGAAGCATAACCTTAACAAGCTAACTAATGCTGTACCTAGCAAGATCCTTGCCAGAAAACTGATGTTTAAATTGTAACACCCTAATCCTTAGGTTCCTTCCCAAAGTCATATCTGTTCTGTGCCCCTTTTTCTCTAAATCTCAGTGCATGTCTAGGTTTGCACAGCAGTGTTGCTGTTATCCAGGGTGCATGAGATTGGACGTGTGGCTCATCATCAACTGGCGATGTGGTTTTTTCCTCTCGTGTCTTGATGACATGCTGCTGCAGCACATGGGGGTATGGGCACAACTGCTGTGTAGGTGATCAACAGCCCTTGTGACATCTTCTGTACACTAAAACCAGTATGCAAAACTTCCCTGGAATAAAAGGGCTGAGAGGAAATGATAGCTATAGGAAGGGGGAGACTGCGTTCCATAGGAAATAGGGTCATTCCTAAATCCATAGGGAGTGCTGTGATTGCAGTCAGTTTCTGAAATAAGTGGCAGTTGTCCACTGCTGAATCCTCTGCCTGCTTTTGAGTGCTCTATTGACTTGACCATAAGTCTGTGTATGTTTAGTTTCAAAAACCTTTACCACCTTTTTTTAGTTTCAAAACCTTACATATGATGACAGCTTGTTTCTTAGCAGAAAAAGACAAAACCCACCTTTCTTACCTTTCTTCTCCTGGCTTACAGCTGATTCACTGGAAAGCAATGTCTCTGACCAAGAAAGCGACTCCAACATGGATCTGCTGCCAGGAATATTGAAGCAGCAGTCTCTGACACTTGAACTCTTCCCCAGTCATACAGACAATCTTAATCCCTCCCAGCGGGTAAGGCAAAACTTGCAATGAAAAATGGCATTCATATATACATACTTATTTTTGTAAGAAGCACGTGGGCAATGATACAGCATTTTTTGATAGTATATGATTTGGTTTCCCAGCATTGGAGCTACTTGTTCCTAGCCATTAATCTTTAACATCCACTTTGGTCTTGCCAGAATTTTCACCTGCAGTAGGAGACTGCAAGATTACATTGATTAAATATAAAACTTACAGACAGTAAGAAGTAATACCCTACATACTGAAATCCTGAAACGCATGCAGGAAAAAATATACACAGTATTCACAAAGTAATTCAGACTCGAGTCCATGCTTGGCAATTTAGAATGGATACACATGGACGCTTTCCATACCGACCCCGTTTAAAATAGTATGTGTCAGTTGTATCTGAAGTATCAAACGTGAAATTCCTTTTGTATGGGAGCAAAGCAAAAAAACATGAACTGCCATAACAGTTAGCAAAGGATTTAAAACTGCTAATTTCTCATACAGAATTCACCTCCAGATGTATATTTAGTTACTGATTTAAGGTGATAAAGAACATAAAAAAAACGTGATCCAGTTTTTTGAGTGAATGAATTAATTTATGTTGAATGAGTATCATGGGAGACCCAGGTTACTGTTTCTCAGTGGGTAGTTCCACTGCAGCTGCCCTGTCTTAGCCTGCGGAGATTGTACCTGTCTGAGATCTGAAAGACTGAGGAACAACTGTGGCAGTGCTTGTTGGGTGCATTACTGGATTCATGATGTTTGCAAATGCTGTTATTCCCTTGTGTTCAAAACAGCTGAGTCCTACTTCCAGATCCAAGAGGGTGCCTCAGGGCCGGACCATTCCACCAATGGGACCTGAAACCAAAGTGTATGTGGTCTGGGTGGAGCGTTACGATGATATAGGTGCGTAGAAGTTTTCATTGTTTGCTGAAGTAACAACAGGGCAGGAACCAGTGGAAAAACTGTTCAGTTCCTCTATAAAATGCTGAGTCCTTATTTGTGTCTGTGACTGACACTTTTAAGATTCTAAAACACTTCTTTGATATTTGAGTGATGGATCATGGGGTTAATCAGTGGCATGGAGTTCTGGAGGTTGTCTTAGTCCTGGCAGCACATGTGACATGCTGTCATGCACCTTCTTAAGCTAACACACAAGGCAAGTGTGCACCCCTGGTTTTTGAGTTCCCTTCAGCTGTTGTCTCCTCAGAGTGGACCTGTTGAGCTTCCTTTAAAGAAAATTACTTCTGATACCTGCTGCTTCTGTACTGAAGGGATTATCACCCTTGGCTTGATGGCACCTTTGAAACTTTTTGTTCTGTTCTCTCTTGCTGGAGGGCTCATTTATTTTGTGCTCGGGGTGCCCTTTTCATGCTATGGAGTCCTGTTTCCTTTCTGCACCTTTGTTCAGACAGGGCCCTGCTTCTCATGCAACTTACTGCTCTTGGTTTGGTGTTTCCTCTCTGACTCTGGGTGCTGGCTGACCTGGGAGAGACCCAGCTTTGCCCATCCTGTTGCAGCCATGATGTGGACAATGATGGGCAGCTTGAGGAGTCCTTTGTTGCCAAGAGCTTCTTGTGTGCTGATTCTAAGCCAGGGCCTGGCTTTAGAGCTACATGTGAGCCTCTCTGTATGGGCCTAGGTCTGTAACACTGGCCAGTAACTGATACTTCATTCTGTCTTTGATTTTTAATCCTGGTTCCCGGTCTGGCAGTAAGGGTGGACCTTAATTAAGCCCTTAGCTCCTCCCAGAGGAAAGTAATCAAGAGAATGGGAGTGATCAAGAGGAAGCTTCATGTCAAGTGTAGGTGTAAATTCTTAAAGACCACCTTGACCACAGCATAGTCCTCGGCTTTACTGGGATCAGGAGGTTGACATCAAGTTCTGCAGCATCATTTCCTTATCCAGACATTGGTCAAGGGTGTTCCCTTAGCTCCAGGAATCCCTCGGTTACCTCAGTTCCCAAACTGGTGTCCCTGACCCACTTCTTTCTTGGGTGGCAGCTAAAGCCAGCTCACTGCACAGGCAGCAACTGTGCTCCACATGCATGTTTCTGCTTGCCTGCTTTTTTCAGCAGCTGGAGGAATCTCCCAAAGCTCTGGGCCTGAAGCAGAAGAAATGTGAGCCTCAGTTAGCACGGCAGTTGGATTTGGGGTGGAGGGGAGGGCGATTTTGAAAGTGGCTCCTAGCCCAGAGGCTTTGCTTTAGGCTTCTGTTACATCTTTGAATCTGGACAGTGGAAAAGCTGTTGCTTTGTCGCCTACATTATCACCCCTGTGCCAACTGCCTGCCCTTCTTCTAGCTCTGTCTCAAAGTACTTCCGTGGCCCTCCATGCTCTCCCTCCAGCTTCTGTGTACTCTTGGCATCCCAGCTCTGATGGCAGAGGGTGGTTTTGGACCTTGCAGTCCTTCTGCTGGAACAGGCATTGCACTATCTGAACTGTACTTTGAGAATGACTTAACATCTCTCAGTTCCAACAAGGGGATGGAAGTGCCATGTCCCCTTCAGGGGGTTTGAATTCTTACTCCTTCTTCCTCCTACACCTTCATTATCCAGTCGCTTGTTAGCAAGTGAATGGCAGCAGAGTTGTGGATTATGGTGAGGACCCACAGAGCACAGATTCAAGGAACAATGCCACGTGTGCTGGAGCAGGGCTCAAGGGAACTGTAGATGTGAGTAGCAGCACCATTGGAAAATCCCAGCACTGTTCTTGGGGCTGATTACTGGTGGATAGGTGAAGGTGCTGTTGAACAGTAATTTGAAAGCTCTTTTTCTGATTGAAGTACTTCACTCACTTCCTGCTTTCACTCTAGACTTTTTGACTTTTTGGATTGAGAGAATTGAGGGTCTGGGACATGTTACCTAATCTGCTGAGCACAGGATGGCTGAGGTGTGGCTGTATACTCCATGAATGCTTAAGCCTAAAAACAGAGGCTTTGCATCACTGGTGGTGCAAGAGCATTTGTGGTATAAATGCTTGAGGACTGCATGGTTTTTACTGATGATAAATAATATATCTTTGTACAACAACAAAACAAACCCAAAACCTGGGGCAGATAAACTTTATCCAGTGCATCCTTTTCTTACAGAAAACTTCCCCCTCCCTGATCTGGTGTCTGAGACTAGCACTGGTGTGGAAACTACAGCCAACAGTAGCACTTCCCTAAGGTAAGGCTGCTCTTGTTTCATTATTTTTCTTGATTCATGTGGACAACAGTTTAGGCTGTACTTTAGGGGAAGTCAGGACTGAGGTTATTTTCATTCTTCAGCTTTCACAGGCAACCCTGAAAACTCTAGGCACTTCTTTTAAAAAAAGATAAGTTTCCTCAGTGGACTTCTTTTGTTGAAAAAATGAAAGAGCTTTTCATATCACTGCTGTTTAAACATAAGGAAAAGAAACTGTATAGTTTTTATCTTGAGTCTGTGATTAGCCTCCCCCCTGATTCACTCCCTTGTGATACAGTTAATGCTGCAAGATCATCAAGGCCGTACAGCTGATAGAACATTTCTAAAGTCCAGAGGATGCACGCGGGGGTCCCCCTAGTTTAGCCACAAGATATTTTTTAATGTTTTTTAACACTTAGTGGTCATTTTTCATCTATAGATGAATAGAAACAGTGCTATAAAACTGATTTACCAGTTGTTGTTTTTCCCTTAAGATCTACGACTCCTGAGAAAGAAGTTCCTGTGATCTTCATCCATCCTTTAAACACTGGCTTATTCAGGATAAAACTACAAGGAACAACTGGGAAATTCAATATGGTTATCCCGTTGGTGGATGGAATGATAGTCAGTAGGAGAGCTCTGGGTAAGCTAAAAGATTTTTAGGGAACCTCATATTAATTTTTTTTAATAATAATACACCTGCAAAATACATGGTCTGTAATCTTTCACTGGAAGTAGTGTTGGGCATGGCAGAACAAAATAAAAACATGCTTTTTGCAGCAGAGATGGAAGCAGGAACAGCAGAGGGAGCAGGTGGTCAGCACTTAGCCACTGCGTTGCAGGGCTCCACTGCAGCTGTAGTAGGAGAGAAGTGAAGGGTTGGAACTAGTAATGGTGGAAGGGAAAGGTAAATATTTGCTAGTGAGATAAGAGAGATAAAAATATGTAACACATGCCTGCATGTGTTAAGAGAACACAGTGTGTGCTGTCCTCCTCTTCCTGTGTTCCTCGCTGGGTTGATGGGTCTGTGCTGCTATAGCCTCAGTAACTGGAAATCTCTCTCCAGTGAGAGCAATTCACAGTGCAGAACGAAATGAATGAACAAACATTAGGATACTTGTGCATAACCATAAAACCAATGTTGTAGGGGTCTGTTGGGGGTGACTTTTGGGTTCTGTTTTTTTATATGCTTAATTTAGTAGTGAGGAAACTGAAGCCAGACTGAGCCTTTAAATAACATTTGTGAATTCAGCTGTTGACAATGGCTTGTACTGAAAGAGAATTAGAGGTGTTTTCCTAGGGTTGGGCTGGTTTTTCAGCTACATCATGAGTGAAAGAAGTGAAATTTGTCTCATCTCAGAGTTCAGCAGATGTGGTTTGTATGCAGTCAGGAGTCAAGCCGTTTAAATGAGGAAGACACTGTTGGTTTTTGCCTGTGAGAAAGTGCTTGTGAAACAGCAAAGAGGTTAACAGAGACTTCATTAGAGGCATATGAATTTCATATAGAAATAAAATAGAGCAAAGTCCACTTTCCGGCTTTGACCAACTGTTTCTGCTTTGGTTCCCAACTTCTCCCTGCCACATACAGCAGCGTGAGTTACAGGGAGGTAGCAGCAGTGGCAAAGCAGCAAGGGGAAGAGAAACCCATTTCCAGCCACAGCCCATCAGCTCTTTCCTCGTTCCCTGTTCCAAGCGGAAGGCCCTGCCATTCCTACTGCCAAGCAGTACTTTGTTTGTCCTGAAGGCTGCCCTGACATTACCCAGAGGAACCTCAGGACCCACCAGAGCCCTGCACCTCCTCATGCGGCATGGCCAGGGGCTGCAGCACTGCCATCCTTGTATTTGCTGCCCTGGATTTCCCCCCTTGGTCCTGAGGGTGCTGTTGCTGATGGTTGCTTGGATCTGACAAAGCAGAGAAATCTTCCTCCCCCTCCAGCCAGTTGAGGGTACCACTGACTTAGTTCTTTGTCTTACTCAGTTTTCACAGTAAAATGTCCCTAGAGGCCTGGGGACCATGGTTATCTGTTACCAACTACTCGTTGAGAAAAGTTCTTGACTTGGTGGTGCTGAGCACCTCCCCTGGGTTTCTAGGTGGGCTAGAACCAGACGTTGTCTTTAGCTGCAAAGCCAGCAAAGCACAGGCTTGGATTTGTTTGAACTTGATTCAATTGTTGTTTCTTTTTCAGGTTTTTTAGTGAGGCAGACAGTAATAAATATTTGTCGGAGAAAGAGGCTGGAAAGTGATTCTTACAACCCCCCCCATGTCCGCCGAAAACAGAAAATAGCAGACATTGTCAATAAATACCGGAACAGGCAGCTGGAGCCGGAATTTTATACCTCGCTTTTCCAGGAGGTTGGGCTCAAGAACTGCAATCCCTAGGTCATTATCCTTCCAGGACAATTAGATCAGAGCTTGGTGGCTACAGTAATGAAAACAGTTAAATAACAACAACAAATTTCCTCAGCTCTCCGGAATTCAGGAAATCATATTCTAGCACAAGTCAGCAGATACCATGTGGGAGGAATGAGAAACGAATCCAAAACACTACAGTTGGGATATTGACTTACTTCACCTACCCTCAAAAGATTGCTTACTTCCAGTCTTCCTGGATGCTAGCAACATAATTTCTTCACCCAATCATCTATTCCAGACTAATTAGAAACTGTATCTCATTCTGCGAGAGGAAAACAATCAAAACAAAATCATCTCTGCATATAAGGATGGAAAAACAAAACAAACAAACCTTCCATCAGACATCTCAGTACAGCCATGTGTTCAGGGAGAAGGGAGCAGGATCTCCTTTGAGGACATGGTCTGATTCAGGGCATTAACTATCCCTGAAAGAACTTAAGGCATTTTCAGCCCCCCTTCAAAGCTCAATAGAAGGTCCTTCACTGCTTGTAACCACTTTCTGTACCAAGGGCAAGGAGGAAAATCACTTGGAAACATGAGGTCATGAAATTCATAGCCGAGATGCTGCATTTTACAGTCCCTCCATGGCTGGAAGTGAGTCCGTCTGCGTACGGGATTTGTCATGCCGACAGCAACCACCACCTGAAGTTACCAACTTCCCAACAGGAGTTGTTACTAGATAGGAGTTCTTGGTTATATAAAAACAAGGTTGCGACTTTCAGGTCTGTTGCAAAATGTCACATTTAATTTTAGTAGCTTGATTTTTAAATGCTTTTAATGCAACTACTTAATTTATTTTGAAGTGTCTGTATCACCTACTCACCATGTCCATAAAAGGTGTAAAACATCACTTCTTTCCTTCCCTTGGATTGAAATCTGAGATTCTGGGGCTGCCTCCTGCCTGATATTTATAGCATAAGCAGTTTTCACAGCTTCTGCAACACTTCTCAGAAGCTCCTGTTAAACAGACTACAACAGCTCAAAGAAAATTCAAGAATTTTTCTTTTTCCCCATTAACTTGCCGTTCCATGAGAGCCCCCTTGGACTCATAACTTAATTGTTTTGTATGTACTATGCTTTCTCATGCTCAGCAGCAGTAGTTCTCTTTCACCCGGGTCAGAAGTTTTAATTTCAGGCTGTGGATTTCATGTGTTCAGGACTTGAAGGATGTGCTGGGAAAATATGTTTACAGCTAGAAATGTAATATTGGGAGCATAAAAGCTGCAGTGGGTGCTGGCAGCCACGGGAGCGCTTCCAGGCTCCCAGCGCAGTCCTGACTCGTGTTGCAGCAATGAATCATCACTGGCGCTCCTGGGTGGATGCAGTTGGTGATCACTGGCAGCAGCACGTGTCCTTGTCCTTCCAGTAAGCAGGTAATGTAAGAATGTGAGTGTGAGCAGGAATTCGGGGAGTACTCCCATGTTTTTATTAGCTTTTTAATATGCTTTGCAGTAATGCCATCAGCCATGTGATTCTGATCATTTCAGAGTTACTTTTTGCAACAGTTCTGATCTAAAACAGCCTTAATTGTTCCATTGCAACTCACCTGCCAAGGACATACCCTGCTCCTGTCTTTTCATGTGTCTTTACACAAGAGCTTGCAGCCCTTGGGTGTATTGGCAAAGCTGTGAAGGGGAGCTTGGACAGCTTCATTCCTCTGCCAGACTCTTGCCAGCATCAACTGATTGCACGAACACTAAATTTACCCACCTTTTGTATGCACCTATTGGAACTAACTAATAGCCAAACACACCTTAGTCCACTGAATTACAAGGCACGACCAGTGCATGTGCAACAAATAAACATACTGAGCAATCAGACACTGCACATCTTCAGTAACATAACAGAGCCCTCGTTCCATAGCTAAGTGTTTGTTATATGCAAAGTCCATGGTTTGTACAGCAACGAGCTGCAGGGGGTGGTATTGTCAGTCAGCAACGTAAAGATGTGCACTTGGGGAAACCCTGGGTATTTTTCACAGAGTCCAAGGAACAAGGTGGTTTGAACTGGAGGGTCTTTAAGGTCCCTTTCTTAGAATGGCTTGTGCTTGGCTGAAGAATAATCCTGGGACTGTTTCCACCTTCATCTAAAATGTGGGTACAGCCCCCACTTGAGCGGTACCAGCCCTGAAAGCCGTGCAGCTGTTGGAGCCTGGAAAGAAGGGAACTTTTGCACGTGTTGTTGCATGGGCAGCAGGAGTTCAGAACCTGCTTAACCGGACCTGTAACACCAGCTGGTTAACATGTTACACGCTGGTGGTGTGGCTGGGCCATAAGTTTTGGGATTTGCTGTCTGGGAAGGTTGAACCTTCAAGAAAGTTGCAGTTTAGTATAAAAACATTGGGATGACAGCAAACCGGTTTCGGTTTGGGTGCTGCGGGAGTGAGCACCCTTGGCAGACCTGTGCTGGTGGAAGGTGTCTGTGAGCAGGGTCCCTCCTTCCCCTGCGTGCAGAGGTCTCGGGCTTCATAAAATACAAAACACTGATTTGGAAATGAAATCCTTGTCCTAGCCAAGTCACTGGCCAAACGCCACTGGCTTCAGCTAGCATAGCCCTGAGCTTTTTCCCGGTTTCCTTAAATCACATGAGATTTATTTCAGTTGTGGTTGCAAGAACATGCTGGTCAAGAATCCAGAGGGTGTTTTTCATCAGACTCTGCTATATTGAGTCTTCAACTTGACAGCTTGCGTGGCTCAGGTTGCTGTTGCCGTTGGTCAGAGGTGACGAGCATCGACCGCTCACGTTGTGTGTGATGTGATGTTGGTCTGGGCTCTGCAGGTACCGATGCTGCGAGAGCTGAACTGCAGATGCTGCCTGATAACTAAACTGAGACTTCTCTTGTTATGAGGCCTTTGTTCAGGTTCATAATTCTGCTTTCAATCATGGCATCTTTTAACGGCGCAGGAGGGGGGGACCGTTGGCACCTTGCTAAACACAGTGTTGAAATTACAGAAATTTTTGTACCTTAATAAAGACACTCTTCAAAAGAAAAGCATCTCTCTGAAAGGTGCTTCAAAAAGGCACCGCCGCTTAGGGCGAGTGGGAAGGATGGTGCCTGTGCATGGCAGCATGGGCAGGAGGCTGTAGGGAAGGCTGTAGGGAAGCCCACATGTGCTGGGCTCTCCAGAGGTGACCGTTCCTTTCCTGCCAGGTTTTCCACACCCAGAAAGATGAGAACTAAATTTCAATCTAAGACAAATTTTATGTGATTTGATGATTGTGTAATTGAGTGATGTCTCTGAAGGCAAACACAGACCTTTTCCACATGGATTTCAGCAGAGCAATTAGAAATGGGAATGCCAGATATCATGTGCTTCAAATCTCACACGACTCCTGTGGGTTCCTGGATGTTGCCAAGACATGATCTCTTTGTTCTTACTGTATTTTCTGTAAATATTCCTGGCACTAAGTTGTAAAGTAAAGGCAAACTGTAAATACGAAGATGTGAACTATGTTCCCTTGTCTCTAGTACTTTATCTCTTATTTGTTTAGGGAAGGCACACAAAGGCTTGTTTGTATTTATGCCAATTCTTTGTCCAGGAGAAACACATCAAATATTGAATGTAACACAATTAGTCCAATAAATTTTAAAGATTCTTATCTAGTAACTTTTCAGTTGTCAATTTTTAATATTTTCCAATCTATTTGGTTGAAATTACCTGCCAATGGAGATGTTTCCCAGGGCAGGAGCAGGCGCATGGAGTGAGGTTGCGCAGCAGCTATGGTAACGGGGCACCCGCTTGTATTTAAGGAAATCACGTTGCATCTCAACACTGTGGAGGAGTGGAAACACTGAAACAAAAGGGAGACCCGATGCTCCTGCAGTGCCAGTGTTCTCTGGTTGCTCAATGTGTCATCTCCTGCCTTGTCCCCCCATGGCACAGTTGGCCATGGGCCCCTGCCAGCGGGGCTGGGGTGGTTGCTGCCATAAAGCCCTGCGGTTCAATGGCAGCGCAGCCCTGTGAGGGTCTCTGGGCAGGCTCAGGGTACAGAATTTGCCTTCTTGGTGGTTTGGGTTGGGAGAAGAGCTGGGCAGCAGCGCAGGGGAGTCCTGTGTCCTGCAAGGGTGATGCTCCCAGTGAACTCTGGGGCATGAGGAAAGCTTTAGGAAAACTGTGGTCGAGGGTGGGTTTTGTCAGTGGCCTCCAGCATCGACCCAATGAGCCAAACCCCCCTGACCACCTCTGAGCTCCCCAGAGAGGTGCCAAGCTCTCCCTGTGGGTTCCCTGGGCCAGGACTGGGGTGTTTGGTCAGGCAGGGCCCTGTCTGTATCTTGGTGCTTTACTGCTGGGGCACCAGGTGGTGGTTACCTGTTGCTGACCCTGCCTTGTCTGTGGCACTTCACAGCAGCTCTTGCCAAGAGGTGCTTCCTGGAGGACATCAGCCTTTAATCAGCTGTCCAGGCATGGGGTTAGCTGGGGCTGGAACAAAACCACTGACCTGATCTCCCTAGAAACCCCAACCAGGGCAAGGGCAATGTTGGTTTTCCTGCCAGCTCCCTCAGCAGGTGCCCCCTGCCCTGGGCCACCTGCCCGAGCTCTGGCCACGTTGCTTCTAGGGAAGGTTAGCAGGGTCCTGCACTGATCTCTGAAGAACCCTAGAAATGAGTGATAAATAGTTAAACACCTTCCTGTGCTGTTCCAAAGGGTAGGGGCAGGAGCAGTGAGGGCTCTCCGGGGTTGGGGTTGGAGTCCTGATATTTTCTCCTTCCTTATAAAGGAAGCAGAAGGCATGGTATGGAGAGGTCCATCCCTTCCCCAGGGACTGGGATCCCTGGCTGTCCTTGCCACGTGTCCTGCCAGCTGCTGAGGGCTTCCGGCTCACAGAATCACAGAATC
>VZRW01008217.1:46126-66977 GCA_013398125.1 Aegotheles bennettii | reverse complement strand
CCCGGGCACGTGGCAATAAACCCCCGTGGGGGAACACTGCGACTCGGGTGGTTTTTGGGGAGGGGTGACCCGGGAGGTGGGGTGGGTGTGCGTGTGTGTGCACATGGCAGCAGCCACCCCTCCCGACTGGGCTTGTGTCCCCCTGGACTGGCAGCAGCCCCCTCCCCTGCTTGCAGCACCCAGCAAGGGTGCAGACCCCAGGCAGAGGGGGACCAGCCCCCCAGGCACATGTGCCCATGGCTCAGCCACCACCCACAGCTCTGCTTGCTCCAAGGGGCAAAACCACCACCCCCCCGGCAGCCCCAGCTGCTCCCCTGGCATAGCCGAGCTGGCCCTTGGGGCACTCAGCCCCCTGAAGCCACCGCTGCGCCCACGCAGAGCCCCCCGGGGAGGACAGACAGGCCTTTCATGCCACGGGTCCCCAGAGCCAGCTGCAAGGTCCCCACAGGCTGGCAGTGGCACACAGGAGCAGGGCTGGCAGCTGAGCTGCTCTCACAGCCTTAATCTGAGCAGAGGCCGAGGATCTGCCCGCAGGATTATTGCCCTCCCCGGAGCCCAGTGCCAGCTCAGGGATTAACGCTGGTTACATAAAGGAGAGGGGGGCTGGTGCCCACCAGCACTCAGCCCCAGACCCCCGCCCAGGAACAGCCGAGCAGCACCCACCCAACCCCCGGCCAGCCCATGGCATGGGGGCTCGGGATGCTCGGGACCACGGTGTCCTCCCCTGCAGAGCTCGGGACCCCCAGCACAGAGCTCAGAGCTGGGGCAGGGAGAGGGGCCTCGGGAGCTGCGGTCACGGGATGGAGTCCAGGACCTTGGCACTGGCAGCCACCGGGCAGTGACAGATGGTCCCAGCTCCAGGAGACAGCGCCTGCCACGCGGCTCCCTCCGGCTTGAGCCAAATCCAAGCCCTGGTGTGAGATTTTCGTGCTGATGGACTACAGCAGGAACCCGGGGTGTAAAAGCAGGTCAGGGAGCCCCACGTGGGGGCCAGGGATGGGCTGGCCCAGCTCTGTTCCTAACCCCAGCCTCCCTCTGCATGCCCCCTGCTCCCAGTCCATCTCCCACCTGCAGCAGGACAGGGCAGCAGGCAGCACCTCGGGGCAGAGCTGTGGCCAGCTCAGCCATCACCTGGATCCCTCCCAAAACGGGGGGGTTCTGCCTTCAGGAGGTCACACAAAGGGCTGCCAAAAAATCCCAAAGTCTTGCATAACCTCGGCCGCACCAACAAAAGCCGGGCACCATTTACAAACAATGCAAAAGAGGATTTATTGAAACCTTTCCGGTTAGACCAAGTCCTGTAGGGCACAATTTGCAATAAGTTAAAGAACCAAACCAAACAGTCTTAGTGCTAAAAACCACACAGATGCGTAACACAGTGATATATGTCATCATCACCCAGCTGAGTTATTGAGTCAAGGCACAAAGTCAATCATTAAATACTGCAAAAAACCAACTACACACAGAAATAAGCTGGGAAAAGGACTTGGTTTTGTTAAGAAGGTGCTGGTTTGGCACTGATGCGTTTAATTGAGCTGCCACAGGGAATTCTGTGTTTCCAAAGTACCTGGAAACATTAAAGGACAACTTAAAGCCAGAAAAGCCCCCCAAAGCCAGAAACCCAGCTGTCCTGAAGGAACATTCAGTGTGCCCACGGGAAAGGTCAGGTCTGGGGAGGCCTCAGAGAGCCGAGACACCGTGACTGCAGTGAGGGGACAACCTGGGCACTCTGCTCCCTGCCAGGGGGATTGCAGTGGGATACAACCCGTGTCCAACACCCAGGCACGACCAGCACACACGGCCGGGGCTCCCGGCTCTGCCCCAGCTGGCAGAAGGGCAGGATCCACCCGGCCCTCAGCCCGTGACCCCGCAGCGCTGGCGTGGGCTGCGAGGCTTCAGGTCTTCATCGTGCTGAGCAGAGGACTGAAGCTTGGTGACACAGCAGGAGAGTCTCCCTGCACTCCCAGACCCAGAAAACAGCTTGGAAAGAGAAATGGAGGGGGAAACCCACCACTGCGAGTCCAGGGAGCTCTGGGGGTTGTGGAGCCCTCTCCTGGGAGCATCCCTGGTCTCCTGCACACCCGGACACCCCGGGACTGGGCTCTGCCCACAGCACAGCTCTGCAGGGGCCAGCAGCACTCATCCTACGGCTCCCTTGGCTGCCTGAGGTACGGGTCCTGGGGCAGAGGGAACCAGGGCACCCCTTGGGCAACTCTGGGGCCAGTGGGAGGTGGAAGGTGAGCACCCAGGCAGACCATGGGTGCTGCAGATCATTTTGCTGCAAGACTGGGAGAGCTGAAGCTGTGGGCGTGAGACTGGGTCACAGCAGCTGCCAGAGCCAGGAGCTGCCCTGCAGCAGGTGAAAGCTCAGTGGTTGCCACAAGAGAAGAACCAATGCTCAACTCTACACAACTCAGCTTAAGCTTCTCATTCTACAGTGTTTCTACACACCCCCTGATCTGAGAGAGGGGTTTGGTGGCACCACAAAACTCGAGTTTATTTTTAGGGTGTTTCTTTTCTGTCTACTTCCTCTCACCCATCAGATGGACACCCAGCAGCAGATGGACAGGGCTTGTGTCCCAGCACAGCTGGGGTGGGGACTGCAGCTTTCAGGATTAAGCAGCCGATTCAAAGCATTTTCCAGGCTTTGCACCTCATTTCTACCATCTGCACTGGCACCCACCCACCAAGGGAGAGTGCAGAGCCTGCACACCACGCTCCCGAAGTCACCGTCTCCACACAGCAACTTGTCCCATTCCCTTGGGCTACCAGGCTGGAGAGAGAGAACAGCACCTGGAGATCCTCACCCAGCATCATTCTGAGGGCAGGGAGGGAGCAGAGAGCTCTCTCTGGTGCTGTGCTGCAGGCACAGCTTGTGTTGTTTCCCCAAGCAGCTTGTGCCTGTCCTGCAGCCTGCCCTCCTCCTGGCAGAGGGGACAGTGCTCGGAGATGGCTCCTCAGCAGCTGCAGGATTGAAAGAGTATTTGCAGGAGAGCTGGCATTGCCTCTCAGGTACAGGGCTCCCCAGAGCAGCAAGCCCAGCTCCCAGGCAAGGTTAAAGTACAATTCTACTCTGAAAAAATGTCTGAGATCCCCTGGCACCTCAAAACCAGGAGGAGAGGTGGTGTCCATACTGGCAGGGACCAGCCAGCCTAGACTCAGGGTGGTTTCATATCACCTATAATCAGACTGGGGACAGGGAGGAATGCTGATGCATAAATGGGAGGAGACCAGCTCCCTTCCCATGTCACAGCCAGGCTGGGAGGAAGCAAGAGGGGAGAGACAGAGTTAGGCTGTGACCACAGAGCAGGGCACACGGGGCTGCTCTTTGGAGAAAAGGCCATTTTCTGAGTAGAATGACACTTAAACCCAGACTCTGCTGGCCTGGGTGACACCACACACACCCCACGAGTACCAAAGCAGGGGCCCAAATGCAGGAGAGGGTGATTGCAGATCGATCTGCAGCCACGCGCCGCTCCCAGCGCCGGCAGAGCTGGCTCAGGAGGGAGATCTACACACATGGAAGCTCCACTTCTCACACAAGCACCCAAGACACAACCAGCTCCAGCACCCCAGCAAGCACATGCCTCCCTCCAGAGACAGGCCGAGCCAGCACAGCTCTGTGGGCACAGAAAGATCAGGGGAAAGCCCTCTTCTCTGAGCTGACAACACTTCAGCGGTGGCCGAGCACTGAAGTCCCATCAGCTCTGAGGACAGATGCACTGGCACTGCCCACATGGCCTGGGCGTCCCCAGGCACCGGGGGTGCCTCCCCACCAGCCACGCTCTGGTTTGCAGGTGGAGAAGGGCAGTTTCCTGCTGGAATTGGTGCTCCGGGTTCCCTCAGAGCACGGCTGCAGAGGAGAGGTGCCCTGGAGACGCCAGGGCCAGGGCAGCCTCCCCCATCCCTCGGCACGCTCACACCCGGCTGTAGAATCGCATCCTGTAGAGGCGGTCCCGGACATACTGCTCACTGTCCACGGCCACCTGGCTCAGCCAGATCACCCTGCTCTCAGACACATCCTCCTTCAGCTTCCGCTTCATCAGAGACACCGGGCCTGGCTCCTGGCCGGGCTGAGGCCCCCTCAGCAGCACGTAGCAGGCGTGACGGCTCCGCTCAAACAGCGCGGCTGCAAGGCAGAGCAGAGGGGAAAGCCCAGCCTAAGGTCTCTGTGTTCAGATTGGCCACCAGACCTGACACCGGGCACCCACGGAGCCCAGGAGGCACCAGCAGGCCAGTGGCCTCTCACACCTCCTCCCTGGAGGGCTGGAAGGGGAGGACTTACCACTGAACGCAATGACTTGGTCTGTGCTATTGCGGAGCTCCAACAGGACATTAGTGTAGGAAGGATGGAAAAGATACAGCTTCTGGAGAGGAGCTCTGGATCTCTGCAACCAAGAGGACACTATCAGGACACAGACCCACACACTGCCCCAGAGACTATGCCAGCACCAGGCTCAGCTATTACTCATGCTCGACAGAATCCATCCCATCCGATACTTGTCCACATCTGCCCAACTCATCCTGTCTGATGCCACTAGTACCAGTGTGAGGATTCTGCTCACTGCTTGGTGCTCTCCTCCCCACCCCAGGCTTCCTGAAAATAGTAGGCCTGGCTGCGGCAGGCAGGAGACAGATTTTTGCCTTAGGGCTGGTAGAGTTAGCAAGGAAAGCACAGGAAGCTCCGCCAGTGCTCAGCATCCTCCAAGACACAACCTGTCACTAATGGTGCCAGCTGCTGCCCCCAGGGCTCTGTGACACAGCTGAGCTGTGCACCCAGGCTGCCAGAGCCTGCCTGGGCGCACAGAGAGGACATTCACATGGCCACGGGAGATCACTGCGTGCAGTACTGCTGCGGGAGGCTCCAGGACAAACAGCAGCAGCTCCCGAGGTACCAATCCAGCAGCCTCTTGCCTCACCTCCAGTGCCACGGCAGGGCAGGGCTCCGGGCAAGCCACTGCCTTTGTTCATAGAGCCACTAGGTCCCTTTTCTCCGTGTAGCCACACTGAGGATGACAAAAGGTGGTAGTGCCACCACCAGCTGCTAGCAGGGACGTTGCTCTGGGCATTGTGAGGACCCAGTACAGACCAGATCACACACAGAGGTCTGCCTGCTTCTGGCAGACCAGACTGGCCAGTGACCGCACACCCAGCGTTAGTGGCACAGAGAGATCTGAGCGTGAATGCTGGAAAAGGGAGTGGCTCCATCCAATTCTGACCCAAAGTCTGGAGAACAGCAGCCACCCAGCAGCACTACGCACCGTCTCGTTCCCTGCTGCCTGGTATTCACCCCAGATGAGGAAGGTGGACCGGTGATCCGCAGTAGAAAGCGTGGCTGGCCCCGGGCTCTCCACTCTTGAGTTCAGCTTCAGGTCCCACTGGACTGCTCCAGATCCACTCTCCACAATCATAACCTAGCAAGGAAGAGAGAAGAGCAACTCAGAGCAAAGAGCTCTGAAAAGCCATGAGAGAGGAGTCAAGTCAGCTGTCTCTACCCCACACTGTCTATAGGAACAAGATCTGACACAGGGGAAGATGAGGAAGTACTTGAAGCTGAGCATCACAGAGTGGCGAGACCTGGGGCGGGCCACATTAAAGTCACCAGTTCTGCAGCTGTTTCAAGGGGTTCAAAGCTCTGTCATTGAAGCCTCTTGCTGAGAAAAGAATTAAAGTGCCTGAGCTGGCTTCAATAACCTGTTGAAAGAGATCCTTTCCCAGCCTAAAGCTTCCTAAAGTCAGCCAGAGGAATACATCCCACCAGCTGCCCTTGACTTGATACCTGCTTGAGCTGAGATGTGCAGAGAAAAGGGAAGTTAAAAGGAAGAGTGTTCAAACCTTCTTTCTGTTGGGTCCAATTTCACTTTCCAGGACAATGCCAAGAACGTCAGGTTTGTAGTAACCAAGCAGTGGCTCACTAAGGGAGAGGAAGAGAATGGACAGATCATAACACACCCTGGTGGCTTGGGCATATCTTGTTCTTTCAGAGCAGCCTCTATCCTCCCAGCAACTCTCCTGGTGGGCGACTGGACTGCTGAGTTAAGTTAGCCCAGTACCATCCCCAGCTCCGAGCCCAGACCTCAGACAGCCCTATTGTGGCACAGAATGAAGAACCAAAGCTTTGGGCTCCCCCGTTTTGAAGTGGCACCTGACATTTGCTAGCAGAGGACACGTAATACAATAAGCATAATCCAGACATGACCACAGCACGCTTTTATGTTTCAAATTAATTAAAAAAATAAGAGTTTGCCAGGACACTGCTGCTGCTGGGAGCCTGGAAATGCCTCATCCAACCCACGTCAGTAACAATACCTCACAACACGGGACACGTTGAGGGTCCACAGAGTCTGAAGATTTTGTGTGTTGATCAGCGTGGCCATCTCTGAGCTGACAACCAAGATGTTCTCCCGCGATCGCCCAGGAATTTTTGCCAGGTAACGAATACCTCCAGGGCTGAACAAGGACAGAGAAATGATTACACTTTAGACTGTGGATGGTTTTATTGTGGGGTTTTGGGTTTTTTCCCAGCACAGTAAATGCAAGTAGTAAACCCCAGCCTGCTTTCCCTCCTTTCCTGCAAAACCCTGACCAGGCCATCGACACCCACCCTCTCCCCAAGATTTGGATGTGTTTCCAGTCCAAAAGCCACGCAGCCAGGAAAGAACAAAGCCACACTAGGCCATCCTGTCAGGAACACTGGTACCCTCAGTCCAGTGCAACCAAGACACAAGCTCACACCTGAGAAGGGATAAGCGGTGCGTGGTGCGGTCAATGCTCTTCTCCCACCGAGGATCTTGCTCAAGGCTGGGAAGCTTAATTTCCATCCCAGTTGCTGCACTGTAGAGATCTTTCAGGGAATATGCGTAGAGAGAATTTTCTGTGCAAAAAACACAAGAACGAGGGAGATAAGTTCTCTTGCCCTTGCTCTGAACTCTCTAATTCTCCAAATCTGGCAGATGAACTATGTTTTTAGGGCTTGCATCATAGAGTTGCAGTGGTATTTTGAGACACAAGCCTGCTTTTGAATGCTTTTAACATCTTATCTATTCATAATCCAAGTGTTCCACAGTAATCATTTGCTATAAATGGCTACTTAAACCTTACACAACATTTTTCAGATAAAATTACTACAGCATGTAACAAACCTTCGTTTAAGCAGAAGCCCCCCCTCCTCTTGGCCTCAAATAGCTCTTTCACTAGGTGAAAACAGGACACAGCTTTTAAGAATGGAAAACACATTTTCAGACAACTGTTTGGTAATCCTGGTTTCACAGTTATGGTCACTCTTTCAGACTGAATTCACAAACAGAACTGTACCTGTATGGAAAAGGAAGTAGGCAGAGGAGTCCAGGTTCAGCCTGATATAGCGAGCTTCCCCATCCATGTCCAGGCTTCCAGTGGAGCCAATCTGTTTGCCAGTTTTTCCTGAATGGATGAAGGTCTTAATCTACACAGGGAAGGGATTAAAAATAAAAGGTTAAAGCTGCATCTGCATTGCACTGTAACTGCTCCAACTTGAGCGTTTTCCAAAGCTGCTGAGCAGCTGGTACTGAACAGCAGCTGCATGGGAACCGCACAGGCTTGGATCAGAAGTCTCTCCCTGGTTTTGGATGTGTGGGTACGAGTTAGGTGATCCCTCTGCTGTGAAGACTTTTGCAAGTTTGAAAACCACTTCCAGCTCAGCCACTTGCCCTCAGATTTTACTGCCTCTGTCAATCACCTCCCTGCAGGCTGGGCTGGCCAAGCAGCAAGCCCCAGCTCTGCTAAAGACAGTGAAGATCGATTCGACCCTGCTGAGCAGTGGGGGTGATGGAGAGGACCTAAAGGCAGAAACAAAGCAGCATATGGACACAGGGGAAACTTGGCTTCACATGGTAGAACTGCTAAATATTTTAAGTGCCCTCATCTGCTCCTCCTAAGGCTGACATGAGTCCAAGGGGATAAAAGAGCTGATGGGTTTCTTTAGATTCTGTTACCCTGCACAAAGAATATACTAAAACATTTCACCAGGAGAATAAAGGCTAAAACCAGGATCAGATTCAAATGTCCGGGTAACAGCCGTGATCTAGGGAGAGCAGCACACACTAGGGAAAAAAGAAACATCAGACCAAGAGAAACAGCATCCATCAGAGATGCTGAGTCAGGCAGGAATCCTTCCTTACTCCCTGAGGGAGAAACTGGGAAAGAGAAGGAAATCTGCTGCTCTTGAAGTGAATCTGGAGAGTCTGGCAGGTGAATAAGGGATAGTTTGCTGAGGAGAATGAAGAACACAGCTGGAGAGGGAGAGCAACACATCTGTCAGCTGTTCCCAAACTCCCGCACTGGGAGGAGCCACATACCAGCTCTTGTAGATCAGCTTCACCTTTACTCACAAGCACTGGTTTGGCAGCTGTGTCGGGACAGTAACAGCCAAAGGTATTCACACAGTAAGTGAGAATACACACCACCTTACTCACAGCATTGCTTAATACCTGTGTGCTGCTACACAGACGCATCTTGAAACATGTCCTATTTTCCTGGATGTGTTTGTGCTGAAGCTTGCAGCATGCAGGGGTCAATAAGACTCTCAGAAAAAGCTGCCACCTAAACACCCCGCAGACAGAGCTTTCCCCACAGCCTGCTCAAGGCTCTGCCATTTCAGGAAACAGCAGCATAATGTAACATTCAACTTCAGCCCTCGTTAGCAACAAAGCTAATTTGCTGAAGTCCTGAATCTCCCTTCTGACAGGAGTGTCTTTTCCAAGCTGCAGAGCTCCACTCAAGCTCCCTACATTTTTGCTTGATTCCTCAAAAAAGAACATACTTTAACTTCAGCTGACAGAGTGTTTGCCAAGCCTGGAGGATGGGATTTCATACCAAGATAGCTACAGAGGTTAAATGGAAAACAAATCAAAAGGCAGTCTTGCAGAACAGAGACTACATTCAAACATTTCTTGGCCTCCTAAGATTAAAAAAAAAAGTCTTGAGATAACTGGGATATCAAAAGCAAGGAGGAAGGAAAACAAAAGAGAAATGTAGGAGTTGCAGAGGATAGAATTTCTGATGATTCTGGCAAAACAACGTGTTGGACAGCAAAACCCTATTTACTTATGGAGTGCTGTGGTATGAGGACACAGGGCTCCCACTCCTCCCAGCAGACTTGCAGGAAACAGTAACTTTTGGGTGCTTTAAACAGGAGAGATTGGCATGCAGATGATGCTGTACCACACACCCATGGGTGTGGATGTTTTAGTGTAAAAACACTTTCAGCTACATGAGTTTCCCCCTCTAGGAAATGGAAAAGCAATATTGGAACAGAGATAACACAAGGAGCAGCTGTGTCATTGACTGGACCCGAGTCAGAGTTACCCAGCATGGTGACACCAGGATGAGAGCCGTGCAGAGCAGACCACAGCCAGGGGTATGGGAGGTACCAGAAAAGTGCAGTGGTGGTACAAAAGTGCCAGCTGTCAGCTGTGCTTTGATCTAAGAGCCAAACCCGTCAGGGTTGGTTTGCTTCCACTTCTCTGAGCAGAGTCCCAGAAAACTGCAAGTTCATCTCACCCAGGCTCGCTCCACGCACAGCGCAGGAGCACGCAGTGAGGAGGGTGCACTGACAACAGGGAAGGGATTCCTGGCCAGCTGCTTTCTTTTTTTAAAAAATCCATAAAACACTTGCATTGATTCAGGATACATCTCTGCAGGGTGGGAAAGAACTTACCCCTAACCCACAGGTATCAGAGGCCCCTAGGCACTTCCTCTGAGACTGCAAGATTGAAATAAGGAACATTCCTGCCATGCCCTGTGGTCAGACCGCTGGGTTTGTCATAGCTGCAGCGTGACATACCTTATCTCCTGTAGCAATAAAGATTATCAGGTCCTGAACACCATCACTATCCACGTCTGGAATCACTGACACGGGAGGCAGCACAGTGTAATTAGCTCCAAAGTCACCGGACTGTCTCCACCGAACCTCCCCTAGAAGACAGAGTTATTGGGAAACAGTCACTAAAAAAGGACTTGAGGTTGAAAGGCTTTTAACGCTGCTCCTGCCCCTCGAAGTACTTGGCAGCAGCCAGCCATTACAGCCCATCAGCACCACACGCCAGTCACATTTATGCTCATCATGGGGTACTTCATTGCATTTCTGCATTTCAAATGAGTCCCAGTACCCACAATTTCAACTCAGATTGGAAAGCAACTCCCAAATGTACCCCAGCATCATGGGCACAAAGAGCAGCTTGCTTTTCTCCTGCCTTAGGTGAACAAGCTTCCCAGCATGCTCATGGCATGGAAAACCCTTTTTTTTGGTGATTTAAAACCTCACTGCTGCGTACTTAAATCTGCACAGACATTTCAAGACCATAAAACAGATGAATTCTGACCACAGCGTTGCAGCTACATCCAACAAAGCCTTTTTTGCTGCAGCTTGACTCCTGCAGGTGCTCCGAGTGGCTCTGCTCCACACACTCTGCCCAGGGCTGCTGGCCACTTTCCAGTCACTGCCCAGTGGAATCTGCAGTGGAATTTGGTGAGGGGGGGAAGATGGCTGGGGGGGATCTTTTTAAGGAAGACTTAAGTGACTAGATAGGTGCTCAGAGGGGAAATGCTCATCTTCCCCTGTAAACAGTATCACACACAGCAATTATCATTTCAGGAATGCCAAGTATCATCTGTTCTTTGTCAGGAGGGCAGAGCACTGAAGGTCAAGGAATTACTACCTGAGCTGTCTGCAATAATTTAAGGCAGGCTGTATTTCCAGTAGGATTCTTCCAAAGCTTTTACTGAAACACTGGAAAAAACACTTGGATTTGTTACTATGACAACAGATGTGAAGCAGAAGAGTGCCCCTAGGAAATCATGGGAAGGCAAGGAATTTTTCCCCTGAAGAAAACATGCAGGCAAAGGAAGGAGAAGACTTAAGTTTTAAATAACTATATCCTGGCTTCAGCACAGTTCAAAGCTACAACAGTAAGACCAGGTTGATGAAATTCACATTTCAAAGCATAAGGCTCTGTTCTTTGCTGGTTAGACCATAGGTACAGTTTTGGAGGAAGCATCTTACTCTCTTAGAAGAGCAGTCTGGCTTAATAGAAACAGGCAGCAGTGAGATAGAATTCAACACAAAGACCTTGAGAAGCTTTCATGCTCTAACACAACCCCCAAAGAGCACGAACTGTGAATCCAGTCCCATCTCACTCCATCAACAGGAGATGGGACTATTCTGTCTGACATCTAGAGTGCTGAGGTGATTCCTCAGAGCCCAGGGTCACAGCAAAGGAACGGCAACAGAAGCCAAGATGGAAATTAGACAAGCACAAATCTAGCCTGGCTAAAAGGATGGGTTTTTTTGGTCCGGAAGGAATAATAAAATTAGGACTTCAGATGACAGAGTTCAGCTCTCACTTCAAGCAGCCACAGAGGACACGAAGCAGGATTGCTTGCTTCAGGCTGGATGAGGTCCAGGTGCACATCCAAAGACCGCACTCTCCCAGTTTGCAGCTCACAAGCTGCCTAAGCTAAAGGCAGGCTCTTCTCTACCGAGCAGTGCCAGACCCCTCTCCCACGCCCTTGCCCACTTGTTTACCAAACACTTGTGAGCTCCTGGCGTTCACCACAGGGCAGATGTGAAGATGTATCCCCTTTTGCCTCTTCTGAACCTAGCACTTGATAAAAGAAGTAATGACAAGTTGTGACAGGAAACCATAATTCCCTGTTCTTCTACTTATCACTCTTCATTTTATAGACTCTTCTCCCTGTCACACGTTCTCCAGGTTGAAGTTCTGGTTTATTTAGTGATTTCTTCCACAGAAGCAATTTTGTACATCTGGTCGTTGTGATCCCCTTTCTGCCATATCACTTAGGAGCCCAGAACCACTCACAGGGCTCACAGTGCAGGCTGCTGGAGGATAAGGTAAAGAGAGAAGGTGTGACAATCTACTTACTCCTGTCCTGTTCCTTGAGACTCTGCTTCTGGCCCTGGCAGAGATGGAACACGCAGCTACACAGACTTCTGCTTTGAGCTGGAACTGCTAATCTTAAACTCTTGTGTGCCAGTTTGCTTGTAAGAGGAACGTGCAGGAATGCTGGATGTCCCACACAGACAGAGGTATGCAATCCTACACTGTCCTTGTTTGCTCAGGTCACTTATTCTGGCAATAAAGCAAGGCTTAACATAACCTGAATTGATAGAAAAGCACGAACTTTATCAGCATTTAAAGATCAAAACCACAGCAGACACTTTCAGATGATAATCTGCCTACCCCTCCTTCAATCTTACAGACAGAGGCTAGGCAGCCCGAGGCCCTGGAATCCCACCAACCCTCCACATGGATGAATCATTAACAGCTAAAGATTGTTCTGACTACTGCTTTTAGCACAATGTAATGTAAGTCAGACTTTGCCACTTTAAATACATTTAGCCTATTTAAATACGTTTTATTCTGATCTGCCCTCCTAACCCTCAGTAAAGGTCAACTATGCTAAGAAACCCCTTTTAACCTACTTAATCACAAAAAGGTATCAAATACACCAGCTTCGAGGTTATTCACTTTCCTATCTGGAGCAAACTTTCATCTCTTGCTTTTAATTTATCTGTGGAATGTTTTCTTTACTGTATCCTTGCTGTGACCTGTGGCTCAGCCTGGTTCCTTCTCTCCATGCTTGTGCTATTTCTCTACTGCTGCCTGTAGCTACATACCTCTGGCTCAGCAGCCACCTTCCTACACTTTGACTTGAAAGCAACTATTTCATTAATAGTCTATAAATAACCTGTGCTAAAGCCTATTGATGAGGGAAATAGTGCTAAGATATCACAGCTGGCACGGAAGCTTTCCAGCTGTGTGTGTGTGACTTCCATCTACACTGGAAATGCAAGTTCTTTTCCTTAGAGCTATACCTACTGACACTTCCCTCTCCAGTTTCTGGAAAATAGAGGGTGAGGGGTTCAATACCCAATACAGAGGATGAGATCCTAGACGTGTTTCCAAGGGAGAACATGCAATGCTTAGAACCTTTGAAACAGTGACCTCCCCCAAAAATGGGCAGTATTCCAGGCTTCCTCAGCGAGGAAGGGTCAAGGCACAGAAGATGGTCACTGCTCCTGGAGAAATAGAGCCTCTCTTCGCCCTCAGCCTGAGTTAGGCAAGATGATAAGGAATTTATCCACCTATAGGTTCAGACATGAGGAAGGCTTTCCAGAGGAACCAGGCAAAATCCTGGATACTGACACTGATGAGTACCTATCCTAAATGCTCTCATTGATGACCCTAAAACTCACCCTCCTCTTGCCACTGCAGGCACTCCCACCACTCGCATGCAAACGACTGAGGAACATTGTGGGTTTGTGTCCAGCCCCTGTGAGTATAAAGTAACATTCAGTGCTAGTGACTGCTTCTCCTGTTTCAAAAGTGGTGGAAAAGTTGTTCTTACAATACAGTGCCTGGCACAGAGCACCACAGCAGAGTCCAGCCTTCGGAACAGCCAGTCTGCAGGAACAGGCACTTCTCAATGGCCCAGCAAATGGCTCTGGCAAGGTTTTCAAGATAATAAATACCCTGTGCCCATTGTTCTTGTACCAGTGAGTCATGTCACACTGCCATCCCCAGCCTCTGAGGTCTGAAGGTCACCAGGTGAGGAAAGCAAGCAGCACTGTCCCCTGTATGGCAGCAGCCCTCTGCTCCCCACTCACCTGTCCGCAGGCCAATTGCCGTCAGAGACGCCGGCTTCCCCACCACCAGGCACCCCGGTGCCTCGGCTCCCCCGAGCTGCTGGATGCCACACTCCAGCCACTGAACCTCCTCGGCAGCCGGCCTCTCCCAGAGCACTCTGCCATTCGTGCCAGACACGGCAGCAATGAAGGCACATGGAGAAGGCAGACCTGAAGAGAAGAGATGTCAGAGGGAGCGCTGTCTACACCCACCTCTGCTGCTCCACACCACACGAGCTGGGACTTGCCCAGTTCCTCTCCCCACCCAGCAAACCTCATTTTCTCTCCCAGTCTCACAGCAATCTCAACGATTAGAACTAAAAGAGAAATAACAGCCCTTTACTACAAGGTTTTGTTTCTCAACCAGCTACCTTCCTCCAGACAGGATCCATTGAAGCTGCTGCTGCCGTTGCCAGCTTTGAAAGCAAAGATGACATCTTGCACTTTGTCTTCATTCACATCTTCTATAGCGAGAAACTGGTAGGCCGCTGTAAAAGAGATCACAAGGCAGGCACTGGGGAGGGTTGCCTCAACCAACAGCAGAGGCAGCTGGAGCAGAGCACAAATCCCTACAGACCTACTCACCGTCTCCATCTCTGGCAGTGTAACATGAGGACAAATTGGCTTTTGCACTAGAAAAAGCCATCTACGTGAGCACCAAGGGCTGGAAGTGAGTGCCAAAGGAGTTTTTAAATTTGCTGTCCCCCAGAGGATTTGTCTATTTTTAAAGCCAAGCAGTCAGAATTTTAACTATGTTGAACAAAGAGCAACTCTGGGCTTGGTGTGAGGTTGCAATTCCCAAAATACAAAAAAAAACCCAAAGAAAACCCATGAAACCCAGCCCCTGATGTTCCATCTTTCTCACTCCCAGCTAAAAGCCACCTTCTTCAGCTCAGAACAGCAGAACTTGGGGTTCCTGCACTAACACAGAGAGCTCCCTCCCCGCTGCTGAGCACTATCTCTGTGTTTATAGCACAACCAGCACGCACCCCCTGCACATAAGAATGAAGAAAAGCTTTCAGAGCAGTGAATGCTGAGCCACCAGAGAGCTGTACCCAGGCGAAGGAGCCAACTAAAGCAACAATAAATTTGTGCAATTTATATTAAAAACAAAAAACAACAAGATGCAATTCCTCTTCTTCCTTTCCTGTTAGCTACAGAGGGAAGTCAGAAAGTCACACTGACAGAGGGAGGATGCCTAACTGTCCCCAGACCTCAGATCAAACTTCAAGGGAGCATTTTACAGCCCAAACTTCAACACAGATTTATTCCCAGAAACCTTTCCCCATGTTTTTTTTCCAAATGAGGCCAGCCTGCTACCTTGTTAGAGCTTCAGAGCAGCATCTAATTTCTTCATTAGATCCTGTAAACACCTCCTGGAAGCCCACTCCAATTATGACGGGCCATTGCTTATCCAGGTCAGGTGCTCACAGCTCTGGCTCCCAAGGGCAGCATCCCTGCAGGCCTGGCTCTGATCGCGCTTAGGTAGAGCTCCACGATTCAAATTCGTGGCACATGGGGGAGAAGGACTGTTGGTAAGTACTTCTTCTGCTACAGCAAGCTCACCTGCATTGTCGTAGTTTCGGAACCACGTTCTCTCTGAAACTGGCCTCTCTGGGCAAGGAATGATGAACGAGAAAGCAAACACAATGATCAGACACAGAAATAAGGAGATGAAGAAGGCAGCAGTGCGCCAGCGGGACAGCCGAGACAGTCGTGATGACTGCTTGCTGATAATTCTTCCCTCCACAGAGTTCTCATGGTTCTCTTGAACTTTTACATCCTCAGTCTTCAGGGGGTGAATCTCAGCTTCCGAGTCTTTGTTATCCATCGCAGCTCACTCATCGGTATCCAGACGCCCTCCTCCCACCTCACCTGCAACAATGGGAAGAGAAGTTAAAATATCTTCTGGAATACATCAAAACCCAACAAAAAATGTTCTGTTACTACCTGGTATTCACGCTGGAAACATTCAGTGGGAGGTGAGCGAATCAGTGCATTGTCACAGAACTGGACACAAAGCACAGTTGGTTCCGGAGGTCTCCCACAGAGAGCAGTGGGATGCAGGAATTGCACTGGTTCTTCTTCAGAGAAGGCAATCAGCTCTGCTAGACCTGGACAAAGAAGGCTGCAGCCTCTGCACGGGAAGGACTGGCAGTCTGTAGGTGTCCCTCAAGGAGGACACACTGAAAGCTCCTTTTGCTGCAAAGCCTTCGTGCCACCTCCCCTGCACGTCAGCCTGGCTCCTGGCTGGAGCGGTGAAAGGAAACACTCGTGACCTTTGTACGCCAACATAAGGCTGTTCCCTACTGTAATGAGCACACGAGCTGCCCGGGAGAGCCAGAGAGAAACCAGCACCAGCATATTGTGTGCAGGAACACACCAACAGTTCAAGTTCAGCATCTCATCCCCGCAGAAGGCAAGAGAGTGATTGCTTCCCTCCACGGAGGAAAAGCAAGGCAGGAGCTGAGGCTAAAATCAGGCAAATTCGATTTCATTGGAATGGAAGAAGAGCTAACAACTGCTCTTTTGGTTTATCCTGCTATAAATCATAATCTTGAGCTACAGGTACAACAACAGAGGGGTTCTCTGCTAATTTGTTATAGAAAGGGAACCCTTAGCTGGTTACAGCAGCCTGCAACTCATTATCTGCAACAACAACAAACATCAACTCTATACACAGCCTCTCTGTTAGTCTTTCTTTAAAAGAATAGCAGAAGGGAAGAACTAAAGAGTAACATGTTCCAGTAGGCTTGGAAAAAGCTGCATGACAGTGCCATAAAAAGTTATATCAGAGCAAATAAACATGACAACCGAGCCAATTTTCCATGACCGTGCCCCAGCGGTCATGTGCCTGGATTGTACACTGGAGCGATCTACTTGCCCAGCAGAAAATAGCTTAAACTCAGCACCAGCACACAATGCAGAGCTGGGGCTTCAACTCCAAACCAGGGCTTGTTATGTCCCACGTTTCGTGCCCAAATTCGTGTGCAGGGTCAGGGACACAAGGTCAGGGAGGCCAGGCTCCTTCGGGCGGCTGTGGCTCAGTGGGGGGCTCTCACCTCCCTGGGTTGTCCACACCCCACTGAAGAGAAGAGCTGTGGAGGCCTCTTCTCTTCTGGGTACAAACACAGAGGACACAGAGTTACGTCAAGGCAAGGGCTGGGCACACAGCCTGGCTCACTGCTGTCACCCCCCAGCCAACCTCAGCGCCTGCAGGACTTACCAGGCTGGAGTTACAAAGCACTTACTCCAACCCCAGCACTCTGGTGTTTATTCTACAACAGCACATCGAGTACAAGATCTCACTCCAGGCAATTTCATTCCAGCTCACAATACCATGCAAATGCAATTAAAGCAATAATGTAGAAGCTGTGTCTTAGTCCAAAGACCTCATGTGCCCTTCACATCAGTCTACAGCAACACCAGGGACACCTCGGCGGGGCTGGGGGCTTCCCAACCAACTGCAGGCAGGGCTGGAAAGGCTCCAGATGGGAGGAAGAGTCCTGCATTGAGCCTTCCCCCCTCCGTGGCCATTGTGCTGTCCCTGGAGCCGGCTGAGCACCCGACCTGCAGCAGGTTCAAGGTACAAGCTGCAGGCATGGGCTGAGCAAATGATTTACCAGAGCGGAGCAACCGCCGCAGCGATGGGGGACGGGGCAGGAAGGGTTTACGTGGCCTCATGATGAGGCAGATGGCCCGTCTGCCTCTGGTGTGCCCATCTCCATGGCATGGGCTGTGACACAGCTCCAGCACAGCCCCACCGACCTCTCCAGTGGCACCCCTGGCAGCCCCCAGGGCACAGTGCAGTGCTGCCAGCACCTACCAGACTTCCAGAGAAGAGCCACAACCAGGCTTCTCTGCCTTTAGTCCTAATGGGCCTCCACATTAATGTGGAGGCCCATTAGGACTAAGGGCAGAGAAGCTTGGTTGGCTGGCTGGCTGGCTGGCTGGCTGGATGGATGGAAGGGGTATTTTTATGCCTCACTAAGCCACACCACTGTCATCTGACTGGGATGAGAACAACAAAAAAAGTGGCAATTATCCCAAGAGCCCCAGCAACTCCCCTCGGAGCCACTGATTACAGAGAGGCCTCATTGCCTTTAGAGCAATTCTTTCCCTTTCCTTTCAGGGTTTGGATAATGCCCTTTGCCAGCACCAAGGCAGCGCCAGCACCACGACCATGAAGGTCAACAGTGGGGACTCAAACAATGCAGGGAACCCCAGCGCCCGTGGTTGCCAAGGCACACGCTGGCAGCCTGCAGAACGGTCAGAGCTCAGAACAACAAAGAATCAGTTTAATTGAAGACAAGCAGAAAATGATAGTGTGTGTTTCAGAGGATTTGACTGTCCTCTAGCAGCCAGCACTTTGTAGAGGACACCAAATAATTGAGCGGAAAGTTTAACGCCTCCAAGGCACCTTGTGAGGAGACAGGCAGCGACAGGATGGTGTGCTGCTGCGCTACCAACACACGCTGCACGTGTCAGAGAGCACCAGCTCTCTGCCTGGGGATGGGAAGCCTCACCTGGAGAAAACATGGGGAAAAGACTTCACAGGAAAGGAAATAATTAGAAAGTGCACGCGACAGACCCAAACCCACACAGCCCAAGGAGCACGACAGGACCTGTATCTCATGTGGCTTCGTCTGCTGGTGCGTGTGCTTCCATCACTCCCCAGGCTTTAAAGGCTGCTCACCCAACGGGACAAACCAGGAGCAGTCCTGGATGGAAGCCACGGGGGAGGGAACACCCCCTCCCATCCCACAGGAACAAACAGCCCCGCTCACTGTTGTGGGGCACTGACGTTCCTCTGCTCCCCAAGAGACACCACGGATTTACAGATCTGATCTGAATCAAACCCGGGAAACCTGTGCAGCAGCAGCCAAGCACAGCCAAATCCAGGAGACAAACTGCCACTGCCAGGCAGCTGGAGCTGCCCGACAAGCAGGGAGAACCACATGCAGTCAGACATGAGAGAACTGGAGACAGAAACCACTTAAGTAGCAATGTGATGGAAGGTTTAACTCATTTTCCACCATATGTCCATAAAACACCAAACCACAGCGTTTGTCATCTCACCAGGCACCCAGTCTTCCTGGAAAACTTCTAGCAACATATCAGAACTTAGATTTGATGTTCAGCATATTTCTGTCTTCCACAGAATGATGAAATCAGGCTCTGGCTGCCCATTTTAGGCACCCAAACGCAGCATTTGGGCGTTTTGGTTCTGTACCTTTCTGTTCTAAGCACCTTACAGGTTTCCTTCCTACCAGCCAGAAACTGCTGAAGCCCCAGGCTGCCACCAGCAATGACAAAACAGCTTCCACACTTCGGTTTGAGCCAGACACAACGTTCCCTTTGTGGCTGTCCTCACCATTCCAAAACTGAGCAGGTACAGCACCACAGGGATCCTGCCGGGCAGTCACCTGCTGCAACATCAAGGAACCACGGGGTCATTGTTTCCCTTTTCTGAGATCCCACTGTCAGCAGGGTCCAGCCATGAGGAAATGACACACAACATTTCCCCCAGATGAGGTTTCCCACCCCAGCTCCTCCCAGCCTCCCCGTTGTACACGGGTTTTGTGGGGTGACCTGCAGCTCACAACTCCTGCTCCATGTAAGGTCGTAGCCAGGGGCTGGTGGGGAGAACTGCCAGGAGGAGACAACGGGTACTGCGGCTCCTGCTCATGTCCTTACAGACTTCCTAGGGACACGGTTTGTCACTCAGACTGCACCAAAGCCAAGGTGGGCACTCGGCTCACAGAAACACCCACCCTGTCCTTTCCCTCCCCTCCCTCCCACTGTCCTGCCTCAGGTCTCTCCAAAACACCAGGTTCTCCTCAAATTACCCTTGACCCCCTGGTGCAGACACCACATGTGCCACAGAGCATTTGCAGCACCTGGGTTAGAAACTCCTCCAGAGCACAAGCAAACGTCACCTTTGAACGTGATACACTTGTCACCTGTAGGAGAAAAGTCCCCTTCTCCACGGCAGCTTCCACTGCAGCGGGGGCTCGAGCAGAGAAACTCCACCTGCTCAGTGAAGAGCAGAACACAACCCAGTCCCCACGCCAAGGGAGCGATGGGAAGAGGAGAGCTCTGCAGGATGAAGAACAGCATTGAAGCCACAAAGCTGTGCAGAGCTGATTATAGGTTAGGCCAGCAATAACCACCGGGCAGCAGCAGCATGTGCCACTTATCACCCCGGAGCTGACGAGCTCGCTGGACCCAGGCCACTGCCCTCCCTGCTGCTGCAGAGCCCCGTGCCAGCCCTGCCAGCAGCGGGCAGCCAGCTCTTCAGCTCCCTCACCCCCCACCCCAGGGGTGCCCAGCTCCGGCCAGGGGTAGACAGGTAACACCACGGGGACTCTGCGGAGGCCTCAGTGCACAAAACCCTTGACAAGAGGCTGTGGTCATTTCACGTAGGTTTATTAAGACAAAAAGTATATTTTTTACTTGTCCCATGGGTCACAAACTCGGCACTGCCCACTGGGTCCCTCTGGCACTGCCCAGCAAGGGTCACAGCAGCATCAGCCACCCGCTGGCCTCGTCAGGTGTCCCCAGAGAAACACTTTCCTCCCCACAGAGCTGTTTGTATTTCCCTCCCTTGCCCAGGGACGCAGAGGGAAGCCCCTGCCCACACACCCACTGCCCCATGGAGCCCTTGGTGCCCCTCGGGCGGGGCCTGACCCTGCCCCAGCGTGCGGGAGGGCTGGCCAAGCCCCACTGAGCCACCTCTCTGCAGGGCAGGCTGGCTCCCAGCAGTTACACAAGAGTCTTTCGCTCTCCAGAACATGGGAAAAGGGCTGGAAATGGTACTGGAATGCAGCACGTCAGAGCGTTTGTCTGCAGGGAACACCAACCCCTGCCTGCAGACCGAGCTCGCCGCCCGCCCAGAGGAGAAGGGGTGTGAGGCCCCCCCCGGCCCGGTGCTGAGCTCTGAGCTGAGCGGCTCCCCAGGCACTGACAGCCCGACAGACAGACAGACAGCCCGACCGGCCCCTCCGAGCGCAGCGCCAGCGTCTCGGCAGGGCTCCCACGCAGCCCGCCAGCCCCACGGGCTCAACCGGCCCAGATCAAAGGCGGGACCCGAGCAACAGGGCTGCTCGGCAGCGCCCCGGGCTCCCGCAGAACGGATCAAACCCTCTCCCAGGCTCCTCGGCAGGG